>JAHUYU010003563.1:0-20205 GCA_030439765.1 Tripidium arundinaceum | reverse complement strand
GCGTGCGTATTAGGAAAACTAAGGGATGGAGGGGGTAGTAGATAGAAATATGTGTGTTTTTATTTCTCTAAGAAAAAATTATGTGTTCCTTACAAATATTAATTTTTGTAGAAGTTGTTTTGATTCTAGACTTATAGTCGGGTTATATTATCAAAAATTCTTATTTACAGGGAGAGAAGTGGTATCAACTGGGAAAACAATACAAAGTTCATTAATTCAAACCACCAGAGGCAATATTGCTGTAGCAAGACCACACAAAAGATTTCTACTACACTTGGAGATGGAATGACGATTCTCTCCTTGTACGAGCTCTCTCGTCTTTGCTGCCACACCTTTTGTAGACAATTTTGATGCAAAAAAAAGTTTAATTTCTTTATTTCCACACACACCTCATGTAATATAAATGGAAATTGTGGCAATTTCTTGTGTACATTCTTCACCAATGTTTGCGACATGTGATGGAACATATGAGATGTCTACTCTTCAAACTTTGGACATTTCTTTATTATTGCTTCTTTGGTTGAAACACATTTGATGTGTTCATTCCACCAAGCTATATCGTACTCCATTAGCATTTTGATATAACAAGTGAATATTTCCAGGTGTTCTTGAATTGGTCTCCAAATTAGGCGTCTATAATAAATCTTTATAACAACCTTCGGGTTCCATGAGACACTGGTTTTGAATGTATCCCCATTCCCTCATCATATCATCCGTAGCTGATGAACTTAGGTTAAAAGACCCTATGGGAATGGGGGTGGTCCTTCAAGCCATCATGACTGAAAGATTTGGCATTTCCCATAGACAAGTAACACATATTGTGACATATTAAACATTGCTTGCTCGGATCACAAATATAAGTCAATCTATGTTTGTCCTATGGCTATAAAACATATATTTTCTTTAATGGAAATAGTTATATATTTTGGAATGACCTTTCATGAGGAATCTTCTAGTAATTCCAATCTTGTGCAGTTAATCCATATAAAATCTTAGATATTATAGCCATAATTAAAATTACTTAGGACAAATATGGATGGACTTATTATATTTATTTACAACCGTAGGAAACACTAATTTGTGGAATTCCACGATACCTCTTTGCAATACCACAAGTTTGAGTGGTCATTTGAGCATATATACCATAGAGAGATCCTTCCAAATTATATTGCTTAATATAATATGATAAAAGCCCCATGTCACCTAGCCATTTCAGTCCACAAACATTTTCAATCTGCACAAGTAGGAGCACCTAAACTTCTCTACTTTTTTTCCTTTGAATTTTACATATGGACATAAAATACTCATATCATAGAACGGAGTTTGGGGGCAATGGGTCTTCCAAGTGCAAGCCCCTATGTGCAACCCCCCCCCCCCCCCTCTCCTGGCTGCCGCTACCGTGGCGCACACCACCTAAGCATAATGCATAAATTGGTTAGAGATAAAGTGTCATCTGAGGCGCAAGACTGTTAAGTTATGATTGACATTTTTCTAATATTAGGAAGTCACGCAAACGGTAGGATGAAGGTCATGGGTGAATATTCTATTTTTTGACCATTTTTATTTGAACATGGAGTCGACCAATAAATTAAAATGGTAGTTTTGAAATTTTGTGCTTTGGATAGTGATAATGTGCAAGCTTTACTCTTTTGAAACCAAGATAAGACATTGGTTTGTTTGAACAGTATAATTATGCTCTAATATCAGTTTTATATTTAAATGGTGTGCTTCCTCTTTGTTTGGATAAACAAATTCAAATTCGGTGCTTTAGTTGTTTTTATTATGCCATGCTTGCTATTATTAGGTTCTTCGCTCTTGTTTCAGTTCATCACTTGCGACTTTTGTTTACTACCTCTCCAGGTCTGCTTTTTTGGGATCTTGTTACAGAGTATGTTTGCCTTACTGGAATATTTTGTCAACCGATGTGGAGGATGGAGAAAGCCCAATCCCATGGAAGGATATCTTTGAGTTTCCTGGCCCGTCAGCGCCGTTGTTACTTAAAGCTGGCAGTCAGCAGGGTGAAGAACGACTTCTAAAAGATTCAGCAAAGCCACCTGATACAGATTTCTTGGAAGGTACTTTTATCAAGATAAATTCAGATAAACAAAAAGCTACAAGAAATAAGAAAAACAGCAAGAAAAAGGGCAAGGGCAAGGGTAGAAAGCAGTCACATGCTTCAGAAATAAAGAGTGATCCATCACCCACCAAACCTTCTTCCACATGCGCTGATGTGGCCGGTGGTGAAGCCCTGGTGTCCTCGTCCAGCCATGTTGCCGTTGGCGTACAACTAACAATATAGTTCACCCTCCAGCTCTCTAGTGACACAAATACTTATTAATCCTGCTATCTCCGGTGCATCTTCTGAGAAGGAACTATCTTCTAGCAGCAATGATGACTTCGAGAGTTTTGACAGCACTACTTCATATTCCACTGCTGCTAGTTCATCTTTCAATGACTATTATACTGGTGGTAATAATGCATGGAATAACACCATGAGTGATTATGCTGGCAGCTTGTCGGATGCGAGAAGTGAGCGGCCATTGTCTGCATCAGAATGCATAGATTCACGAGGTTTTAAAAAGCGGAGTGGTGAAGGAAGCAAACCAAATGATCATCAAAGCTTCAGTTTCGCAATCGGTCCTGGTGGTAGCCAAGAAGGTTCGCTTTGCAGAGATTATGCTAGTAATGGTGGTGATTTTCAGAAAGTAATCTCCAGGAAAGCAGCACAGAAAATGAAAAAGATGCAACGTTTGGAAAGTCCTGCCATGGCTGATTCAGGACCTATTATAGCGCGTGCACTTGTCCCAAGTGCTCCACGCCGTGAGGTTATTACAATAGGACATTACATAAAAGAGGATTGCTTCTATGGCAGAGAACCAAACCACAAAATAAAGGGTAAAAACCAGAAGGGGCCCAGTTTGAGTAACGTGTCAAAGACTGGTTACACTGATGGAGAGAATGTTCCTGGTAGCAGCAGAATGCTTCTTATAACAGTGCACCCAGGAAAACCTGGGAGTAGTCAGATGGCACTGAGTTCAACTTCTTGTCATCATGTCACCCTAGAGGATATCGAGGAAACTAGTTCTCCAGGATGTCTTCCCATGGAAGGAGACCTGAAAACTCCAGTTTGTGGTGACACTGAAGACACGGATTCCAGAGCGCCATCTTCTGATGATAAAACTTCATCACTAGGTAATCTGGCTAATTCTTCATGTGTTGATAGCGAAGAACAGGAAAAAAATATGGCTCCAGTTGCAGTTGGTGGTGACACCGAAGGCACAGATTCTACAGCAACATCTTCTGATAAAACTTCGTCACAGCTGGGTCATCTGGCTAATTCTTCATGTGTTGATAGGGAAGAACAGAAAAAAGATATGGCTCCAGTTGGTGGTGACACCAAAGACACAGATTATACAGCACCATCGTCTCCTGATAAAACTTCGTCACTGGCCGATCATCTGGCTAATTCTTCATATGTTGATAGGGAAGAACAGAAGAAAGCTATGGCTCCAGTTGGTGGTGACAGTGACACCAAAGACACAGATTCCATAGCACCATCTTCTGATAAAACTTCGTCGTCACTGGGTCATTTGTCTAATTCTTCATGTGTTAAAAGGGAAGAACAGAAGAAACAAGAGAATGAACAAGCATTTAGTACTCATGCATCATCTGAGTTGGATAAGATTATTAAGGCCGCTAACGATGCATATAAAATTCAAGCTGCATCTGATGCGTACATGATCTATGGCGTCCATGCTGATATTGAAACCTTTTTACATTCGGCCACCCCAGTCATTGCACAGATATCTTGCACAACAAATACATCAGCTTGCATGACCAGTGTATGTGGAGCGTGTGGAGATGGTACGAAGAACCCGAGTGCTGTGGGATCGAGGTAGAGATGCAGGGAAGCATCAACTCTAGTTGGGCAAACTCATCTACATATTTTGTACCTTCACTATCTGCGGTTCAGTTGTTTGGACAGTCAGGCAATAAGTTTACCACACCAGAGGAACCTTGCTTACTTTCACAAAATCATGGTGGACTCTTGTTTGAGTACTTCGAATCAGAAATGCCTTTTTTACGGCCTCCACTTTTTACCAAGTATGTTATGCCTACTTATTATTTACTTTGATTTTCTAGTGCTTTTTTTTATAATTTGTTCTATACATAGAGGCTGGTTCCAGGGCACTGTTTCTGAGTCTTTTCCATCCTATTTGAACTTGCTGTCATGCAATATAGGATCAAACAGCTTCTGAATGGTGTGAACTTGGCTGGTACTCCAATATTTGGTGACCCTAAGCAACTTAAAAGTGTTAAGCTATCTGATCTTCATCGTGCTTCCTGGTATGTCGACCCTGATAATGGCTATATCTAATCTGCCTAGAGTTTTCCAATTTATAACAAGATTTTTTTTTCTGTTTAAGTGCTAACTAGTTGTTCCGTTTTTAGGTTCTGTGTTTCCTGGTACCCTATTTGTCAGATACCTTCAGCTTCAAGGAGCCGCCAAGCTGCATTCCTTACATACCACTCCCTAGGCAAATTGGTTCCACAAACTTGCCCTACATATATGGCTGATGGGCTCCATCGTATAATTTGTCCAGTTGTCGGACTGCTTGGTTACAGAGACCAGGTAGTAGTTCAACTGGCACTTTTTAGTACTACCCCCTCCATCCCATATTGTAAGCTGTTACGGCTTTTCTAGGTACATAGCTTTTACTATGTATCTAGACAGAATGCATATTTAAGTGCGTAGCAAAAACTATGTACGTAGAAAAGCCAGAAAGACTTACAAGTTCAAAACGGAGGGAGTAGTAGATAGAAATATGTGTGTTTTTATTTCTCTAAGAAAAAATTATGTGTTCCTTACAAATATTAATTTTTGTAGCAGTGATTTGATTCTGTTGCAATAAAGCTAATGTCGAAGCAATAGCTTGTATTGCATCGAACCTAATGTCGATGCAATAGGTTGTATTGCACCGAACCTAATGTTGATGCAATATGATCTATTGCACCGAATGTTAGCCAATGCAATAGAATTTCTTATTGCATCAAATTTATTAGATGTATTACATCAACATGATTTTGATGCAATAACCTTTTTGCATCTCTCTATCGTGATGCAAGAGACATCCATGACCGATGCAATAGCGACCTCGCATCAAAACGATTTTGATGCAATAACCCTTTTGCATCTCTCTATTCTGATGCAAGAGACAACGATGGTCGATGCAATAGCGACTCTCGCATCAACCACAACAAACCGATGCGAAAAGGCTATTGCATCGAGATCTCTTGCATCGGCTCGCATCAAATGCGAAATTGATGCGATAACAAGCTATCGCATTAGTTTTGCCCTATTACATAAAAAATTTGCCGGTGCAATAGGGTAAAAAATGAGTAGTGATCGCCTCGAAGTTAACCTGTATCAACATTGCCCACTCGGAGTAGTTGGTACAGGTCAGCATCGGCCACATCAGCGAGCTCTCCCTCATGCTGTCGGGGATGACGCTCGGTGACGCGCCGTTGTCGCAAATCTTCTTCTCCGACGATCTCCTTGGATTTGGCTTGAATTTCTTCAACGCCAGCGAATGCGGTGGACTTATGGAACCGCTATAGAACATAGACGGGCTCCGATACCAATTTGTTGGAACCGGCAATCACCGCCGGTCTCCTTGATCCCACCGGCGCACTGCAAGACGCAGGGTGCGATCACCGTGAGCACCACGATGAACACAGACACACACGTGAAAGAGAAGTTTTTCACTGCGAACAACGCAGCTTTTTTGGATGCATTGCATTGTATTAAACCGGGCTTAATCTGCGATCCCTACCACAACGTGCAGTTGCACGATACGTCGTCTTTTGCAGTCGTCCGTGTGACATGCACGGCGTGCACGCCATGGCGTGATCAGCCCCTTGGACGCGGTCGTGGCGCAACGACGTGTAGTCTCCACCCTGCCCATGATCCTACGCGTGAATTACAAACATGTTCATTACATAACTGAACTAGCTAATGCACCAAACATGAAGATACACAATTGTCACGATTACAAGGAGGTAGAACAACAAAGCAATGGGGTGGGCCGCCGCCACCACCGATTCGCTTCCGTGACCAAGGGTGCGGCCGCCGCATCCGCTCCCAACACCAAGCCGCTACGATGACCGAGGGACTAGGATGCTGCTGCCGAGCCGCTTCCGCGATCGTTGGCTTGGGCCGCCACCGCCGCCGCCGCCGCCGGTGGTGACATGCCCTTGTCCTTTGTATATGAGGTCAAGTCCCTGCTCTTCCTAGCTGACGCAGACATCTGGACACTGCCGTTGAAGAAGGAAGCCAGTGACTGGCACGGAAGTTGAATTGGGGGAGAAGCCGTTGCTACCGAGGCACGGATGGATTTTGGCGTGCAACATTATCTTGTGCGGGCCCAAACTAGAATCCGTGAGCGCCCACGCGGGATCCGCATGCACCGTCGAGACAAGAAGACGAGTCATACAACCCTGCTCCTCGTGGCGCTTGGTCCTCGGAGCACGGGCCCTCACCTTTGCCTCGCAAGGCGACGGGGCGGCTGTCTCCAATACAAGCCAAGGTGCTTTTTTTTTTGGCAAAACGAAGACAAAAACTGATTACAGTTCAACAACGTCGTGACTTTAGACAAAACTAAAACTGACTACATGTTGAAACCTGGAAGTGCCAAACAAGGAAACACAGATCAAGGCCGTATCGAATGCACCTCTGGTTTCCGGAAGTACTGACATATATCAAGGGTTTTGAACATATATAAACATCCAATTTAAATCCATGTCATCTTGGTACTGTACTAGTACCAGAAACAACTCAAACTCATCAGCTTGTTTATAAAAAACTCATCAACTTGTTTGAAGACATACAAGAGGTGATTATTATGAAGACACTTCGGGTACTGAATGGATCAGAGACCACTCAAACGCCGCATACATGCAGAATGCGCATGCTTATTACTGGGACCGTGACCAGAAGAACTCGTAATCTGGATGATAGTTCATGGCTTCTCCAGATGCCCTGGGCACCACTGCCTTCGACATGATTGATGCACAGTGCCTCAGTGCCCTCATCTTCTTATTCAGGAGTTCAGCAGGGTGGGTTTTCCAGGAACCGTTTGGTGTTGGCTTGGACCTTGATTGTTCTCCCAGTTGATACCACTTCTCTCCCTGTAAATAAGAATTTTTGATAATATAACCCGACTATAAGTCTAGAATCAAAACAACTTCTACAAAAATTAATATTTGTAAGGAACACATAATTTTTTCTTAGAGAAATAAAAACACACATATTTCTATCTACTACTCCCTCCGTTTTGAACTTGTAAGTCTTTCTGGCTTTTCTACGTACATAGTTTTTGCTACGCACTTAAATATGCATTCTGTCTAGATACATAGTAAAAGCTATGTACCTAGAAAAGCCGTAACAGCTTACAATATGGGATGGAGGGGGTAGTACTAAAAAGTGCCAGTTGAACTACTACCTGGTCTCTGTAACCAAGCAGTCCGACAACTGGACAAATTATACGATGGAGCCCATCAGCCATATATGTAGGGCAAGTTTGTGGAACCAATTTGCCTAGGGAGTGGTATGTAAGGAATGCAGCTTGGCGGCTCCTTGAAGCTGAAGGTATCTGACAAATAGGGTACCAGGAAACACAGAACCTAAAAACGGAACAACTAGTTAGCACTTAAACAGAAAAAAAAATCTTGTTATAAATTGGAAAACTCTAGGCAGATTAGATATAGCCATTATCAGGGTCGACATACCAGGAAGCACGATGAAGATCAGATAGCTTAACACTTTTAAGTTGCTTAGGGTCACCAAATATTGGAGTACCAGCCAAGTTCACACCATTCAGAAGCTGTTTGATCCTATATTGCATGACAGCAAGTTCAAATAGGATGGAAAAGACTCAGAAACAGTGCCCTGGAACCAGCCTCTATGTATAGAACAAATTATAAAAAAAAGCACTAGAAAATCAAAGTAAATAATAAGTAGGCATAACATACTTGGTAAAAAGTGGAGGCCGTAAAAAAGGCATTTCTGATTCGAAGTACTCAAACAAGAGTCCACCATGATTTTGTGAAAGTAAGCAAGGTTCCTCTGGTGTGGTAAACTTATTGCCTGACTGTCCAAACAACTGAACCGCAGATAGTGAAGGTACAAAATATGTAGATGAGTTTGCCCAACTAGAGTTGATGCTTCCCTGCATCTCTACCTCGATCCCACAGCACTCGGGTTCTTCGTACCATCTCCACACGCTCCACATACACTGGTCATGCAAGCTGATGTTATTTGTTGTGCAAGATATCTGTGCAATGACTGGGGTGGCCGAATGTAAAAAGGTTTCAATATCAGCATGGACGCCATAGATCATGTACGCATCAGATGCAGCTTGAATTTTATATGCATCGTTAGCGGCCTTAATAATCTTATCCAACTCAGATGATGCATGAGTACTAAATGCTTGTTCATTCTCTTGTTTCTTCTGTTCTTCCCTTTTAACACATGAAGAATTAGACAAATGACCCAGTGACGACGAAGTTTTATCAGAAGATGGTGCTATGGAATCTGTGTCTTTGGTGTCACTGTCACCACCAACTGGAGCCATAGCTTTCTTCTGTTCTTCCCTATCAACATATGAAGAATTAGCCAGATGATCGGCCAGTGACGAAGTTTTATCAGGAGACGATGGTGCTGTATAATCTGTGTCTTTGGTGTCACCACCAACTGGAGCCATATCTTTTTTCTGTTCTTCCCTATCAACACATGAAGAATTAGCCAGATGACCCAGCTGTGACGAAGTTTTATCAGAAGATGTTGCTGTAGAATCTGTGCCTTCGGTGTCACCACCAACTGCAACTGGAGCCATATTTTTTTCCTGTTCTTCGCTATCAACACATGAAGAATTAGCCAGATTACCTAGTGATGAAGTTTTATCATCAGAAGATGGCGCTCTGGAATCCGTGTCTTCAGTGTCACCACAAACTGGAGTTTTCAGGTCTCCTTCCATGGGAAGACATCCTGGAGAACTAGTTTCCTCGATATCCTCTAGGGTGACATGATGACAAGAAGTTGAACTCAGTGCCATCTGACTACTCCCAGGTTTTCCTGGGTGCACTGTTATAAGAAGCATTCTGCTGCTACCAGGAACATTCTCTCCATCAGTGTAACCAGTCTTTGACACGTTACTCAAACTGGGCCCCTTCTGGTTTTTACCCTTTATTTTGTGGTTTGGTTCTCTGCCATAGAAGCAATCCTCTTTTATGTAATGTCCTATTGTAATAACCTCACGGCGTGGAGCACTTGGGACAAGTGCACGCGCTATAATAGGTCCTGAATCAGCCATGGCAGGACTTTCCAAACGTTGCATCTTTTTCATTTTCTGTGCTGCTTTCCTGGAGATTACTTTCTGAAAATCACCACCATTACTAGCATAATCTCTGCAAAGCGAACCTTCTTGGCTACCACCAGGACCGATTGCGAAACTGAAGCTTTGATGATCATTTGGTTTGCTTCCTTCACCACTCCGCTTTTTAAAACCTCGTGAATCTATGCATTCTGATGCAGACAATGGCCGCTCACTTCTCGCATCCGACAAGCTGCCAGCATAATCACTCATGGTGTTATTCCATGCATTATTACCACCAGTATAATAGTCATTGAAAGATGAACTAGCAGCAGTGGAATATGAAGTAGTGCTGTCAAAACTCTCGAAGTCATCATTGCTGCTAGAAGATAGTTCCTTCTCAGAAGATGCACCGGAGATAGCAGGATTAATAAGTATTTGTGTCACTAGAGAGCTGGAGGGTGAACTATATTGTTAGTTGTACGCCAACGGCAACATGGCTGGACGAGGACACCAGGGCTTCACCACCGGCCACATCAGCGCATGTGGAAGAAGGTTTGGTGGGTGATGGATCACTCTTTATTTCTGAAGCATGTGACTGCTTTCTACCCTTGCCCTTGCCCTTTTTCTTGCTGTTTTTCTTATTCTTGTAGCTTTTTGTTTATCTGAATTTATCTTGATAAAAGTACCTTCCAAGAAATCTGTATCAGGTGGCTTTGCTGAATCTTTTAGAAGTCGTTCTTCACCCTGCTGACTGCCAGCTTTAAGTAACAACGGCGCTGACGGGCCAGGAAACTCAAAGATATCCTTCCATGGGATTGGGCTTTCTCCATCCTCCACATCGGTTGACAAAATATTCCAGTAAGGCAAACATACTCTGTAACAAGATCCCAAAAAAGCAGACCTGGAGAGGTAGTAAACAAAAGTCGCAAGTGATGAACTGAAACAAGAGCGAAGAACCTAATAATAGCAAGCATGGCATAATAAAAACAACTAAAGCACCGAATTTGAATTTGTTTATCCAAACAAAGAGGAAGCACACCATTTAAATATAAAACTGATATTAGAGCATAATTATACTGTTCAAACAAACCAATGTCTTATCTTGGTTTCAAAAGAGTAAAGCTTGCACATTATCACTATCCAAAGCACAAAATTTCAAAACTACCATTTTAATTTATTGGTCGACTCCATGTTCAAATAAAAATGGTCAAAAAATAGAATATTCACCCATGACCTTCATCCTACCGTTTGCGTGACTTCCTAATATTAGAAAAATGTCAATCATAACTTAACAGTCTTGCGCCTCAGATGACACTTTATCTCTAACCAATTTATGCATTATGCTTAGGTGGTGTGCGCCACGGTAGCGGCAGCCAGGAGAGGGGGGGGGGGGGGGTTGCACATAGGGGCTTGCACTTGGAAGACCCATTGCCCCCAAACTCCGTTCTATGATATGAGTATTTTATGTCCATATGTAAAATTCAAAGGAAAAAAAGTAGAGAAGTTTAGGTGCTCCTACTTGTGCAGATTGAAAATGTTTGTGGACTGAAATGGCTAGGTGACATGGGGCTTTTATCATATTATATTAAGCAATATAATTTGGAAGGATCTCTCTATGGTATATATGCTCAAATGACCACTCAAACTTGTGGTATTGCAAAGAGGTATCGTGGAATTCCACAAATTAGTGTTTCCTACGGTTGTAAATAAATATAATAAGTCCATCCATATTTGTCCTAAGTAATTTTAATTATGGCTATAATATCTAAGATTTTATATGGATTAACTGCACAAGATTGGAATTACTAGAAGATTCCTCATGAAAGGTCATTCCAAAATATATAACTATTTCCATTAAAGAAAATATATGTTTTATAGCCATAGGACAAACATAGATTGACTTATATTTGTGATCCGAGCAAGCAATGTTTAATATGTCACAATATGTGTTACTTGTCTATGGGAAATGCCAAATCTTTCAGTCATGATGGCTTGAAGGACCACCCCCATTCCCATAGGGTCTTTTAACCTAAGTTCATCAGCTACGGATGATATGATGAGGGAATGGGGATACATTCAAAACCAGTGTCTCATGGAACCCGAAGGTTGTTATAAAGATTTATTATAGACGCCTAATTTGGAGACCAATTCAAGAACACCTGGAAATATTCACTTGTTATATCAAAATGCTAATGGAGTACGATATAGCTTGGTGGAATGAACACATCAAATGTGTTTCAACCAAAGAAGCAATAATAAAGAAATGTCCAAAGTTTGAAGAGTAGACATCTCATATGTTCCATCACATGTCGCAAACATTGGTGAAGAATGTACACAAGAAATTGCCACAATTTCCATTTATATTACATGAGGTGTGTGTGGAAATAAAGAAATTAAACTTTTTTTTGCATCAAAATTGTCTACAAAAGGTGTGGCAGCAAAGACGAGAGAGCTCGTACAAGGAGAGAATCGTCATTCCATCTCCAAGTGTAGTAGAAATCTTTTGTGTGGTCTTGCTACAGCAATATTGCCTCTGGTGGTTTGAATTAATGAACTTTGTATTGTTTTCCCATTTAATTAAATCACAATTTCTTCCTTCCCCTTTTTCTATTATTTAAAAAACAGTTTCATTTCTAAATTATTACTTATATATTGGGCTAAGGTTTGTATAAAATGTTGCCTTTCTGTTCCAAACAGTACCGATTTAGATAGATGTAGCTTGTCCTAAAATCACTTATGTTAGTTTGTTTCATAGTGGCCAATATTGATGTTTTATGGAAGTGTTATTTTTCTGTAATGCATGAACCCTGTGTCATGCTAATAAGTAGAAGTCAATTTAAATATATTCAGGCATGGAGTACTGCATGAGTATTTTGATAAATAGGCATCTTAGTGGTCAATGCTCTGACTATAAAAGCATTCTAGAGAATAACATAAAACAGGTAGATCATTTTGTTCCGAATTCATTAACTAGCTAGAACCCAGATAAGGGACCATGCTTTTGACAGGAGGAATCGATTTACTCACTATTCGACATAATGACACAATCTATTTACTCCATCTATGGTTGAATGAAATCACATTACACATCGCTGAATTAATTAATAACATTAAAATGATTTGCCGTGTTGACAAACGATAGATTTTCTGTTAGATAAGAGATCTAATTATGTTTTCTTTTGTTTCTCGAACGTGGATAACTCTAAACAACATAGTGTAAACAAGGGTCAATTATGTACTAGGGTTTGAAACTCACTCCATCGAAACTTTTACTGGATATGCATCAGCACATTATTCTACATTTGGTGGGGCTGCAACTGTAATAATAAACCATACGAACACAATGCTGGTAGTTGAAAACATTTTTATAGGTTATTCAACTTAATCCATCATGAAAAGGACTAGTAAATATAGAAAATAATATAACCGTACATCTGGTTCTGTCGTCGTTGTTCCTGCCTGGCCTGAAATGCAGCTATTTGACGTTCCTGCAACATCCCAATAAACAAAAACAAATAAACTATACAAGAAAAGACCATGTCTCAGGCACTATGGAGGGATGAGATTGCAGGTTAAGTTGCATGACATACGAGATACATGCTAGCAGCTTAAGGAATTCCATTGATGTCTGCTTTCACAACATTTTCCGTAAATCTGATTCCTTAGTACTAGCCATTAAGTCAGAGGGTCGATAGATCTTGTAGATGATTAAGAACTAGTGTTGTCTCTTCTGATCCGCTGGCATTTCCTCCCATGGCATTTTCGTTTTTTTTCACGAGCAGACTAGCTTTCCTCCATGCGCGCGTGTGTGTCCTGGTGTGATTCTGAGTACTGTCCCTACAGGGTCTGCAGATATGCCGCCAGGAGGAGGAAGTAGTACCCCTGGAAAAGTTGTTGATGGGGATGTACTACCAAGGAGACCTCGCTGCCGCATATCCGGGCGTTCCACTGAGAAGAAGAACCTAGGAAATTTAGAATTTGTATGTGCAAACCTTGGGATAGGGTTTATATATGTTATAGTAAGCCGTAGACATGGTCTTTTCTTGTATAGTTTATTTGTTTTTGTTTATTGGGATGTTGCAGGAACGTCAAATAGCTGCATTTCAGGCCAGGCAGGAACAACGACGACAGAACCAGATGTACGGTTATATTATTTTCTATATTTACTAGTCCTTTTCATGATGGATTAAGTTGAATAACCTATAAAAATGTTTTCAACTACCAGCATTGTGTTCGTATGGTTTATTATTACAGTTGCAGCCCCACCAAATGTAGAATAATGTGCTGATGCATATCCAGTAAAAGTTTCGATGGAGTGAGTTTCAAACCCTAGTACATAATTGACCCTTGTTTACACTATGTTGTTTAGAGTTATCCACGTTCGAGAAACAAAAGAAAACATAATTAGATCTCTTATCTAACAGAAAATCTATCGTTTGTCAACACGGCAAATCATTTTAATGTTATTAATTAATTCAGCGATGTGTAATGTGATTTCATTCAACCATAGATGGAGTAAATAGATTGTGTCATTATGTCGAATAGTGAGTAAATCGATTCCTCCTGTCAAAAGCATGGTCCCTTATCTGGGTTCTAGCTAGTTAATGAATTCGGAACAAAATGATCTACCTGTTTTATGTTATTCTCTAGAATGCTTTTATAGTCAGAGCATTGACCACTAAGATGCCTATTTATCAAAATACTCATGCAGTACTCCATGCCTGAATATATTTAAATTGACTTCTACTTATTAGCATGACACAGGGTTCATGCATTACAGAAAAATAACACTTCCATAAAACATCAATATTGGCCACTATGAAACAAACTAACATAAGTGATTTTAGGACAAGCTACATCTATCTAAATCGGTACTGTTTGGAACAGAAAGGCAACATTTTATACAAACCTTAGCCCAATATATAAGTAATAATTTAGAAATGAAACTGTTTTTTAAATAATAGAAAAAGGGGAAGGAAGAAATTGTGATTTAATTAAATGGGAAAACAATACAAAGTTCATTAATTCAAACCACCAGAGGCAATATTGCTGTAGCAAGACCACACAAAAGATTTCTACTACACTTGGAGATGGAATGACGATTCTCTCCTTGTACGAGCTCTCTCGTCTTTGCTGCCACACCTTTTGTAGACAATTTTGATGCAAAAAAAAGTTTAATTTCTTTATTTCCACACACACCTCATGTAATATAAATGGAAATTGTGGCAATTTCTTGTGTACATTCTTCACCAATGTTTGCGACATGTGATGGAACATATGAGATGTCTACTCTTCAAACTTTGGACATTTCTTTATTATTGCTTCTTTGGTTGAAACACATTTGATGTGTTCATTCCACCAAGCTATATCGTACTCCATTAGCATTTTGATAATAACCACCAAGTGAATATTTCCAGGTGTTCTTGAATTGGTCTCCAAATTAGGCGTCTATAATAAATCTTTATAACAACCTTCGGGTTCCATGAGACACTGGTTTTGAATGTATCCCCATTCCCTCATCATATCATCCGTAGCTGATGAACTTAGGTTAAAAGACCCTATGGGAATGGGGGTGGTCCTTCAAGCCATCATGACTGAAAGATTTGGCATTTCCCATAGACAAGTAACACATATTGTGACATATTAAACATTGCTTGCTCGGATCACAAATATAAGTCAATCTATGTTTGTCCTATGGCTATAAAACATATATTTTCTTTAATGGAAATAGTTATATATTTTGGAATGACCTTTCATGAGGAATCTTCTAGTAATTCCAATCTTGTGCAGTTAATCCATATAAAATCTTAGATATTATAGCCATAATTAAAATTACTTAGGACAAATATGGATGGACTTATTATATTTATTTACAACCGTAGGAAACACTAATTTGTGGAATTCCACGATACCTCTTTGCAATACCACAAGTTTGAGTGGTCATTTGAGCATATATACCATAGAGAGATCCTTCCAAATTATATTGCTTAATATAATATGATAAAAGCCCCATGTCACCTAGCCATTTCAGTCCACAAACATTTTCAATCTGCACAAGTAGGAGCACCTAAACTTCTCTACTTTTTTTCCTTTGAATTTTACATATGGACATAAAATACTCATATCATAGAACGGAGTTTGGGGGCAATGGGTCTTCCAAGTGCAAGCCCCTATGTGCAACCCCCCCCCCCCCCCCTCTCCTGGCTGCCGCTACCGTGGCGCACACCACCTAAGCATAATGCATAAATTGGTTAGAGATAAAGTGTCATCTGAGGCGCAAGACTGTTAAGTTATGATTGACATTTTTCTAATATTAGGAAGTCACGCAAACGGTAGGATGAAGGTCATGGGTGAATATTCTATTTTTTGACCATTTTTATTTGAACATGGAGTCGACCAATAAATTAAAATGGTAGTTTTGAAATTTTGTGCTTTGGATAGTGATAATGTGCAAGCTTTACTCTTTTGAAACCAAGATAAGACATTGGTTTGTTTGAACAGTATAATTATGCTCTAATATCAGTTTTATATTTAAATGGTGTGCTTCCTCTTTGTTTGGATAAACAAATTCAAATTCGGTGCTTTAGTTGTTTTTATTATGCCATGCTTGCTATTATTAGGTTCTTCGCTCTTGTTTCAGTTCATCACTTGCGACTTTTGTTTACTACCTCTCCAGGTCTGCTTTTTTGGGATCTTGTTACAGAGTATGTTTGCCTTACTGGAATATTTTGTCAACCGATGTGGAGGATGGAGAAAGCCCAATCCCATGGAAGGATATCTTTGAGTTTCCTGGCCCGTCAGCGCCGTTGTTACTTAAAGCTGGCAGTCAGCAGGGTGAAGAACGACTTCTAAAAGATTCAGCAAAGCCACCTGATACAGATTTCTTGGAAGGTACTTTTATCAAGATAAATTCAGATAAACAAAAAGCTACAAGAAATAAGAAAAACAGCAAGAAAAAGGGCAAGGGCAAGGGTAGAAAGCAGTCACATGCTTCAGAAATAAAGAGTGATCCATCACCCACCAAACCTTCTTCCACATGCGCTGATGTGGCCGGTGGTGAAGCCCTGGTGTCCTCGTCCAGCCATGTTGCCGTTGGCGTACAACTAACAATATAGTTCACCCTCCAGCTCTCTAGTGACACAAATACTTATTAATCCTGCTATCTCCGGTGCATCTTCTGAGAAGGAACTATCTTCTAGCAGCAATGATGACTTCGAGAGTTTTGACAGCACTACTTCATATTCCACTGCTGCTAGTTCATCTTTCAATGACTATTATACTGGTGGTAATAATGCATGGAATAACACCATGAGTGATTATGCTGGCAGCTTGTCGGATGCGAGAAGTGAGCGGCCATTGTCTGCATCAGAATGCATAGATTCACGAGGTTTTAAAAAGCGGAGTGGTGAAGGAAGCAAACCAAATGATCATCAAAGCTTCAGTTTCGCAATCGGTCCTGGTGGTAGCCAAGAAGGTTCGCTTTGCAGAGATTATGCTAGTAATGGTGGTGATTTTCAGAAAGTAATCTCCAGGAAAGCAGCACAGAAAATGAAAAAGATGCAACGTTTGGAAAGTCCTGCCATGGCTGATTCAGGACCTATTATAGCGCGTGCACTTGTCCCAAGTGCTCCACGCCGTGAGGTTATTACAATAGGACATTACATAAAAGAGGATTGCTTCTATGGCAGAGAACCAAACCACAAAATAAAGGGTAAAAACCAGAAGGGGCCCAGTTTGAGTAACGTGTCAAAGACTGGTTACACTGATGGAGAGAATGTTCCTGGTAGCAGCAGAATGCTTCTTATAACAGTGCACCCAGGAAAACCTGGGAGTAGTCAGATGGCACTGAGTTCAACTTCTTGTCATCATGTCACCCTAGAGGATATCGAGGAAACTAGTTCTCCAGGATGTCTTCCCATGGAAGGAGACCTGAAAACTCCAGTTTGTGGTGACACTGAAGACACGGATTCCAGAGCGCCATCTTCTGATGATAAAACTTCATCACTAGGTAATCTGGCTAATTCTTCATGTGTTGATAGCGAAGAACAGGAAAAAAATATGGCTCCAGTTGCAGTTGGTGGTGACACCGAAGGCACAGATTCTACAGCAACATCTTCTGATAAAACTTCGTCACAGCTGGGTCATCTGGCTAATTCTTCATGTGTTGATAGGGAAGAACAGAAAAAAGATATGGCTCCAGTTGGTGGTGACACCAAAGACACAGATTATACAGCACCATCGTCTCCTGATAAAACTTCGTCACTGGCCGATCATCTGGCTAATTCTTCATATGTTGATAGGGAAGAACAGAAGAAAGCTATGGCTCCAGTTGGTGGTGACAGTGACACCAAAGACACGCTCCACATACACTGGTCATGCAAGCTGATGTTATTTGTTGTGCAAGATATCTGTGCAATGACTGGGGTGGCCGAATGTAAAAAGGTTTCAATATCAGCATGGACGCCATAGATCATGTACGCATCAGATGCAGCTTGAATTTTATATGCATCGTTAGCGGCCTTAATAATCTTATCCAACTCAGATGATGCATGAGTACTAAATGCTTGTTCATTCTCTTGTTTCTTCTGTTCTTCCCTTTTAACACATGAAGAATTAGACAAATGACCCAGTGACGACGAAGTTTTATCAGAAGATGGTGCTATGGAATCTGTGTCTTTGGTGTCACTGTCACCACCAACTGGAGCCATAGCTTTCTTCTGTTCTTCCCTATCAACATATGAAGAATTAGCCAGATGATCGGCCAGTGACGAAGTTTTATCAGGAGACGATGGTGCTGTATAATCTGTGTCTTTGGTGTCACCACCAACTGGAGCCATATCTTTTTTCTGTTCTTCCCTATCAACACATGAAGAATTAGCCAGATGACCCAGCTGTGACGAAGTTTTATCAGAAGATGTTGCTGTAGAATCTGTGCCTTCGGTGTCACCACCAACTGCAACTGGAGCCATATTTTTTTCCTGTTCTTCGCTATCAACACATGAAGAATTAGCCAGATTACCTAGTGATGAAGTTTTATCATCAGAAGATGGCGCTCTGGAATCCGTGTCTTCAGTGTCACCACAAACTGGAGTTTTCAGGTCTCCTTCCATGGGAAGACATCCTGGAGAACTAGTTTCCTCGATATCCTCTAGGGTGACATGATGACAAGAAGTTGAACTCAGTGCCATCTGACTACTCCCAGGTTTTCCTGGGTGCACTGTTATAAGAAGCATTCTGCTGCTACCAGGAACATTCTCTCCATCAGTGTAACCAGTCTTTGACACGTTACTCAAACTGGGCCCCTTCTGGTTTTTACCCTTTATTTTGTGGTTTGGTTCTCTGCCATAGAAGCAATCCTCTTTTATGTAATGTCCTATTGTAATAACCTCACGGCGTGGAGCACTTGGGACAAGTGCACGCGCTATAATAGGTCCTGAATCAGCCATGGCAGGACTTTCCAAACGTTGCATCTTTTTCATTTTCTGTGCTGCTTTCCTGGAGATTACTTTCTGAAAATCACCACCATTACTAGCATAATCTCTGCAAAGCGAACCTTCTTGGCTACCACCAGGACCGATTGCGAAACTGAAGCTTTGATGATCATTTGGTTTGCTTCCTTCACCACTCCGCTTTTTAAAACCTCGTGAATCTATGCATTCTGATGCAGACAATGGCCGCTCACTTCTCGCATCCGACAAGCTGCCAGCATAATCACTCATGGTGTTATTCCATGCATTATTACCACCAGTATAATAGTCATTGAAAGATGAACTAGCAGCAGTGGAATATGAAGTAGTGCTGTCAAAACTCTCGAAGTCATCATTGCTGCTAGAAGATAGTTCCTTCTCAGAAGATGCACCGGAGATAGCAGGATTAATAAGTATTTGTGTCACTAGAGAGCTGGAGGGTGAACTATATTGTTAGTTGTACGCCAACGGCAACATGGCTGGACGAGGACACCAGGGCTTCACCACCGGCCACATCAGCGCATGTGGAAGAAGGTTTGGTGGGTGATGGATCACTCTTTATTTCTGAAGCATGTGACTGCTTTCTACCCTTGCCCTTGCCCTTTTTCTTGCTGTTTTTCTTATTTCTTGTAGCTTTTTGTTTATCTGAATTTATCTTGATAAAAGTACCTTCCAAGAAATCTGTATCAGGTGGCTTTGCTGAATCTTTTAGAAGTCGTTCTTCACCCTGCTGACTGCCAGCTTTAAGTAACAACGGCGCTGACGGGCCAGGAAACTCAAAGATATCCTTCCATGGGATTGGGCTTTCTCCATCCTCCACATCGGTTGACAAAATATTCCAGTAAGGCAAACATACTCTGTAACAAGATCCCAAAAAAGCAGACCTGGAGAGGTAGTAAACAAAAGTCGCAAGTGATGAACTGAAACAAGAGCGAAGAACCTAATAATAGCAAGCATGGCATAATAAAAACAACTAAAGCACCGAATTTGAATTTGTTTATCCAAACAAAGAGGAAGCACACCATTTAAATATAAAACTGATATTAGAGCATAATTATACTGTTCAAACAAACCAATGTCTTATCTTGGTTTCAAAAGAGTAAAGCTTGCACATTATCACTATCCAAAGCACAAAATTTCAAAACTACCATTTTAATTTATTGGTCGACTCCATGTTCAAATAAAAATGGTCAAAAAATAGAATATTCACCCATGACCTTCATCCTACCGTTTGCGTGACTTCCTAATATTAGAAAAATGTCAATCATAACTTAACAGTCTTGCGCCTCAGATGACACTTTATCTCTAACCAATTTATGCATTATGCTTAGGTGGTGTGCGCCACGGTAGGATGAAGGTCATGG
>JAHUYU010002204.1:0-18281 GCA_030439765.1 Tripidium arundinaceum | reverse complement strand
CACCTAGGGAGAGATTAGGAATACTGATTAGCATTCCTCAAAGAACATTCTCTTGATGTTGACTTTGGTTGACCGTCGTTGACTCCGCGTTGACTCCGGTTTACTTAAGAGATTTGGAAAGATGGAGCTACGGATTTGGAGTCCTTGTCCAAGTTGAGAAGGCTAGGATCCATTCAGAGAATGATAAGGTGATGCCTGAGAGCTTGAGAACCTTCGTTGGGTGATTTAAAAGGAAAATTTTATTAAAGATTTTTAATTGGAACGACTTTGGGTCGTGACACCAAACAGCACCCTCCCCCTACTCCCATTCTCAGGGCGCCTATTTAAGCCGAGGTTAGGAGAGCCGCCTGGACTCACTTCCACACCTACTTACCCTTAGCATTAGACTTAGCGAGAGGGAGAGAGTAGTCATGACCCTTTTTCCGCCATGGTGTCCGATGCCTCCTGGAGACTTCGACGCCGTCGTGTGAAGGCCTTCAAGATCAAACTTTCTGGTTACCCGAGCATGGCCACGGCCGTCCGTCTTGGGTGTTAGATGAAGTTCCGCTAGGATGGGGAGGAACAATACCATCGGTGGCCTGAACCGCCCGTTGCGTTTCGCGTCGGACCTCGGGACAGATCCATGGTCGACGTGCCTGAGGCTACTGCATCATAGCATCTGTGGTGGGTTTCGATCGGTGGAGGACTCTGTAGCACACTATTGCGGAGAAGCCTTCATGACCCACAGATCTTACCTTGCATCGCCTTGTGTATCAATTCAATGACTTGGGTCATTGATCTACATCGAGCGCTCCTCCCCTGCGCTAAAGGAGGTGGTGCCAGTTGGGCTCCTCGCGGCGCTTCTCCTCCCCTTGCAACTAGGGTATTAGAGGAAGTTCCACGAGGATGCTCTCCACCGGGCTTCTTCAAATCCGTGGCCCAGCTCTTGATGGAGGTTTGCAGAAGGTTTTCAAAATTAGATATTCCTTTGCCCAGCTTCTCCATTGTAGAGTGAAGCCGCAATCGGGTGTAGGGTTATCCACACTCGAAAGGTCTTTACTATTGTACATGTAGTAGTCTCTGAGGGGTCTTTGTTACTATACACCTGATGGAGAAAAATGTAACAGAGTTAACCAATAAAGTGTATCTTTTACGAAATTAATTACTGTTACCTGCCTTACGACTAGGTTTGAGCCTTTTTCATTGTCCAATCAAGCTCTTTTTGCATTTTTCGTAGATCCTGACCTGATGGGTCTTCTTACGACAGCGCGTAGTCTAACCTCGGGTAGGGGTTATGAGCGCAATGACCCTAACTGGAAAGATCTGACCGAACGGTCATTGCGGCTTAGAAGCCAATAAAATGATCCTAGTGTAGGTATCATTGAGGCGAATAATGAACGCATGAGCAACTGGAGGCATTTGTGCATGTTATTCTTCGAGCTACAAGCGGGTTGAATGGGTGAGCGTCCGTGCCTTAGTGTAAGACACGACTGGACAAAGCCTGACCATCATGGGCATATCATAAAACTCTTTTTCCATACTTCGAGAGCTCGTACTTTGGTCGAACTTAATTAACGAGTGTTCCGATTTCCCCCAAGGGGCGTGCATCCTCCGAAATTATGTACTTGGATCCTGTCCGGATAATCAGGAGATTTACATGACACTCAAGTGCCAGAGGTTTTAGGGCCATACTGGTGGCCCTCCCGAGTTCCCCCTCACTCTATAATGGTTGGGTCGGCTTAACGATCCATGTATCAGATCCACTGATCGCACCTAACCGATTTTATGGGCTACGCCAGGCTTGAGGCCCAAGTGTTGGTCCACCCGGTTTCACTAGCAAAAATTTGGGCCTGGTTCCGCCAAGGGTTTGGTTTGTTAGCCCCCTTTATAAGCAGTCGAGGGTGGAGACGTTTTGTCCCTTTGCCGTCGCCGACAAAAGCAGTCTTGCTCACTCCTCTCTTCACTTTGACCTAGCGGACGCCACCATTTCTAGATCTTACCTCCGGCTGTCGCAATGATGACGCCGAAGAAGACCCTGCCCAAGAAAACCAAAGCAATAGTTCAGTGAGTGAAGAAAATACTGGCGGAAAGAGTAGCAAGGGCGGTAAGGGTTCTGCTTCACCGTGGGAGGTATTGACCGCCACCGTGGCGGACATCGAGAGTCTTGTTAAGGAAGGATTCCTGGCTCTAGAGGCACTTTTGGGGTACCGACGTGCCCTAGGCCAGGACGTCCCTGCCCCCAACACCGGCGAGATCGTAGTCTTTGTGGACTTCTTCTGCCATGGGTTCAACATCCCGACGCACTGGTTTGTTTGGGATTTCCTCCGCTACTACGACACCCAGGTAAATCACCATCCCTCCATCTGGACGGTTCCCTGCACTCAATGGCTCTAACAATCAGTCCTTGCCAGAAAGGACGGACTTTGGTCCTAGATTCTTGTTGGTAAGGACCATCACTTCCAAGGGACTCATCATCTCGACAGGCTCCCTTGAAGGGTTCACCGCTTCGATGAACTCAAACATCAAGACTTTGCGCTACCGTAACGGTTGGATCCGCCTTCGGAAGAAAGCCACCAGGCAAGCCTGTCCCGTAAGGCCCCTGTACTAGTGATAATCCCAAAGATCCTCAACAAGTGTGTCCACCTCGCAGAGCTCAGTTTCACTCAAGTCCTCCTTCTCCTACAATGGCAGAGGCAGAGGGAACTTGTGCGAGAACACGGGAGCGGTGCAATCATACACATAAAACCACTTCTTCGCCCAATTTGGAACATTGGAGGGGAGATCGTTGTGGAAAATGGAGATTTGTCGACCGCTTCTATCCAAAGGCTACCGGCAACTTCCCCCCAGACTGGGGAAGAACTTCGAAGCAGCGACAGAACAACCCCCGGTGAGGTTGAATCACCGCATAGCCTTCACAAAAGGAGATAAACATCACCAGAAGCACTATCCCATTTGGAGTGAGGTGATTTACCTGGGTGTCGTAGTAGCGGAGGAAATCCCAAACAAACCAGTGCGTCGGGATGTTGAACCCATGGCAGAAGAAGTCCACAAAGACTACGATCTCGCCGGTGTTGGGGGCAGGGACGTCCTGGCCTAGGGCACGTCGGTACCCCAAAAGTGCCTCTAGAGCCAGGAATCCTTCCTTAACAAGACTCTCGATGTCCGCCACGGTGGCGGTCAATACCTCCCACGGTGAAGCAGAACCCTTACCGCCCTTGCTACTCTTTCCGCCAGTATTTTCTTCACTCACTGAACTATTGCTTTGGTTTTCTTGGGCAGGGTCTTCTTCGGCGTCATCATTGCGACAGCCGGAGGTAAGATCTAGAAATGGTGGCGTCCGCTAGGTCAAAGTGAAGAGAGGAGTGAGCAAGACTGCTTTTGTCGGCGACGGCAAAGGGACAAAACGTCTCCACCCTCGACTGCTTATAAAGGGGGCTAACAAACCAAACCCTTGGCGGAACCAGGCCCAAATTTTTGCTAGTGAAACCGGGTGGACCAACACTTGGGCCTCAAGCCTGGCGTAGCCCATAAAATCGGTTAGGTGCGATCAGTGGATCTGATACATGGATCGTTAAGCCGACCCAACCATTATAGAGTGAGGGGGAACTCGGGAGGGCCACCAGTATGGCCCTAAAACCTCTGGCACTTGAGTGTCATGTAAATCTCCTGATTATCCGGACAGGATCCAAGTACATAATTTCGGAGGATGCACGCCCCTTGGGGGAAATCGGAACACTCGTTAATTAAGTTCGACCAAAGTACGAGCTCTCGAAGTATGGAAAAAGAGTTTTATGATATGCCCATGATGGTCAGGCTTTGTCCAGTCGTGTCTTACACTAAGGCACGGACGCTCACCCATTCAACCCGCTTGTAGCTCGAAGAATAACATGCACAAATGCCTCCAGTTGCTCATGCGTTCATTATTCGCCTCAATGATACCTACACTAGGATCATTTTATTGGCTTCTAAGCCGCAATGACCGTTCGGTCAGATCTTTCCAGTTAGGGTCATTGCGCTCATAACCCCTACCCGAGGTTAGACTACGCGCTGTCGTAAGAAGACCCATCAGGTCAGGATCTACGAAAAATGCAAAAAGAGCTTGATTGGACAATGAAAAAGGCTCAAACCTAGTCGTAAGGCAGGTAACAGTAATTAATTTCGTAAAAGATACACTTTATTGGTTAACTCTGTTACATTTTTCTCCATCAGGTGTATAGTAACAAAGACCCCTCAGAGACTACTACATGTACAATAGTAAAGACCTTTCGAGTGTGGATAACCCTACACCCGATTGCGGCTTCACTCTACAATGGAGAAGCTGGGCAAAGGAATATCTAATTTTGAAAACCTTCTGCAAACCTCCATCAAGAGCTGGGCCACGGATTTGAAGAAGCCCGGTGGAGAGCATCCTCGTGGAACTTCCTCTAATACCCTAGTTGCAAGGGGAGGAGAAGCGCCGCGAGGAGCCCAACTGGCACCACCTCCTTTAGCGCAGGGGAGGAGCGCTCGATGTAGATCAATGACCCAAGTCATTGAATTGATACACAAGGCGATGCAAGGTAAGATCTGTGGGTCATGAAGGCTTCTCCGCAATAGTGTGCTACAGAGTCCTCCACCGATCGAAACCCACCACAGATGCTATGATGCAGTAGCCTCAGGCACGTCGACCATGGATCTGTCCCGAGGTCCGACGCGAAACGCAACGGGCGGTTCAGGCCACCGATGGTATTGTTCCTCCCCATCCTAGCGGAACTTCATCTAACACCCAAGACGGACGGCCGTGGCCATGCTCGGGTAACCAGAAAGTTTGATCTTGAAGGCCTTCACACGACGGCGTCGAAGTCTCCAGGAGGCATCGGACACCATGGCGGAAAAAGGGTCATGACTACTCTCTCCCTCTCGCTAAGTCTAATGCTAAGGGTAAGTAGGTGTGGAAGTGAGTCCAGGCGGCTCTCCTAACCTCGGCTTAAATAGGCGCCCTGAGAATGGGAGTAGGGGGAGGGTGCTGTTTGGTGTCACGACCCAAAGTCGTTCCAATTAAAAATCTTTAATAAAATTTTCCTTTTAAATCACCCAACGAAGGTTCTCAAGCTCTCAGGCATCACCTTATCATTCTCTGAATGGATCCTAGCCTTCTCAACTTGGACAAGGACTCCAAATCCGTAGCTCCATCTTTCCAAATCTCTTAAGTAAACCGGAGTCAACGCGGAGTCAACGACGGTCAACCAAAGTCAACATCAAGAGAATGTTCTTTGAGGAATGCTAATCAGTATTCCTAATCTCTCCCTAGGTGGTTATCTATCTCTTGGACATGAAGTTTAGCCTCAATGCCAAAATCCTAATCTCCAAATCAAATTCTCCAAATTCAAGGAGCTGACGGAACGTTCCGTCATCCCCGACGGACAGTCCGCCAGACCCCTGAGTCAGCAGATTCAGTGGAGAGTGAGCTGTCTCCCACTCACTTGGTGTGGTCCACTTGTCAGCTCATGGGTGAAGTACTTTTCAGCTGGTGAGCCCCAACTCCACTCACCCCCTTCCTCATTTCAATCCCTCCCTCTCTCTCTATAATGAAGAACAAGACAGGGGAAACGACGAACTAGAGTGAGAAAGTGAAGAAGAAGGAGAAAGGATGAGAAATCAAGGGAAGAAAGGGCAGCAAGATTTGCCCAAGATAGACCATGAGCCTCTCCATCTCAATCATCTCATGGTTAGCTCAAGAGCCCTCTCTCTTTTCATTTTCTTAAGCTCAAACCTCAAACCCTAACTCAAGTTTCTCTCCATGCATGGATGGATCATGAGGTTTGGAAGTTGCTCCATCACCCCAAGAGCAAGCTTAAGAGTTGCTACAACTCAATCCTCTCATATTTTCTCTAATCTCTCTCTCATATGGATTTTATGGAATTTTTGCAAGAATCACAAAATCCATCTCTATGACATGGAAGCAAGGTCACTCAAGGTCTTATCTTCAATCTTGAAGGCATGGAAACCACCAAATCTCAAAGCTAAGTTGCCATGCCCAATTTCAAGAGTTAATCATCATTTTACCATGGTTTTAGCTTAATTCCAAATCACTAGTTGCACTTGATAACTAAGGCTCAAACCATAGCTATCATAAGCCAAACATGTCACCCAAACCACCCTAGGAACCTTTTGCACATGCAAGATGCACAGCTCACAAATCTAGAGTTGAATCACAAAGAGACCACAAGGAAAACTATGCACATAGGTTCTGTCGGCCATGCGACGGAGTGTCCATCAACCCCTGGACTTAGCCAAAACTCACGGCCGAGCACCTAAACCCTCCGGGGAGTTAGGACTTAGTCGTTCTATGTGTTGGTTGCCCTCACGGACACTCCGCCGGCCGTGGCGGACTCTCTGCCAGGAACTGGCTGCTCTCGAGTTCTTTGGAAATTGAATTCATAGCTTGGCGGACACTTCATGACATTGTCATGGACACTCCGTTGCTTTATCCAGAGAGGGTTTAGGTGCTCGGCCGTGAGTTTTGGCTAAGTCCAGGGGTTGATGGACACTCCGTCGCATGGCCGACAGAACCTATGTGCATAGTTTTCCTTGTGGTCTCTTTGTGATTCAACTCTAGATTTGTGAGCTGTGCATCTTGCATGTGCAAAAGGTTCCTAGGGTGGTTTGGGTGACATGTTTGGCTTATGATAGCTATGGTTTGAGCCTTAGTTATCAAGTGCAACTAGTGATTTGGAATTAAGCTAAAACCATGGTAAAATGATGATTAACTCTTGAAATTGGGCATGGCAACTTAGCTTTGAGATTTGGTGGTTTCCATGCCTTCAAGATTGAAGATAAGACCTTGAGTGACCTTGCTTCCATGTCATAGAGATGGATTTTGTGATTCTTGCAAAAATTCCATAAAATCCATATGAGAGAGAGATTAGAGAAAATATGAGAGGATTGAGTTGTAGCAACTCTTAAGCTTGCTCTTGGGGTGATGGAGCAACTTCCAAACCTCATGATCCATCCATGCATGGAGAGAAACTTGAGTTAGGGTTTGAGGTTTGAGCTTAAGAAAATGAAAAGAGAGAGGGCTCTTGAGCTAACCATGAGATGATTGAGATGGAGAGGCTCATGGTCTATCTTGGGCAAATCTTGCTGCCCTTTCTTCCCTTGATTTCTCATCCTTTCTCCTTCTTCTTCACTTTCTCACTCTAGTTCGTCGTTTCCCCTGTCTTGTTCTTCATTATAGAGAGAGAGGGAGGGATTGAAATGAGGAAGGGGGTGAGTGGAGTTGGGGCTCACCAGCTGAAAAGTACTTCACCCATGAGCTGACAAGTGGACCACACCAAGTGAGTGGGAGACAGCTCACTCTCCACTGAATCTGCTGACTCAGGGGTCTGGCGGACTGTCCGTCGGGGATGACGGAACGTTCCGTCAGCTCCTTGAATTTGGAGAATTTGATTTGGAGATTAGGATTTTGGCATTGAGGCTAAACTTCATGTCCAAGAGATAGATAACCACCTAGGGAGAGATTAGGAATACTGATTAGCATTCCTCAAAGAACATTCTCTTGATGTTGACTTTGGTTGACCGTCGTTGACTCCGCGTTGACTCCGGTTTACTTAAGAGATTTGGAAAGATGGAGCTACGGATTTGGAGTCCTTGTCCAAGTTGAGAAGGCTAGGATCCATTCAGAGAATGATAAGGTGATGCCTGAGAGCTTGAGAACCTTCGTTGGGTGATTTAAAAGGAAAATTTTATTAAAGATTTTTAATTGGAACGACTTTGGGTCGTGACACCAAACAGCACCCTCCCCCTACTCCCATTCTCAGGGCGCCTATTTAAGCCGAGGTTAGGAGAGCCGCCTGGACTCACTTCCACACCTACTTACCCTTAGCATTAGACTTAGCGAGAGGGAGAGAGTAGTCATGACCCTTTTTCCGCCATGGTGTCCGATGCCTCCTGGAGACTTCGACGCCGTCGTGTGAAGGCCTTCAAGATCAAACTTTCTGGTTACCCGAGCATGGCCACGGCCGTCCGTCTTGGGTGTTAGATGAAGTTCCGCTAGGATGGGGAGGAACAATACCATCGGTGGCCTGAACCGCCCGTTGCGTTTCGCGTCGGACCTCGGGACAGATCCATGGTCGACGTGCCTGAGGCTACTGCATCATAGCATCTGTGGTGGGTTTCGATCGGTGGAGGACTCTGTAGCACACTATTGCGGAGAAGCCTTCATGACCCACAGATCTTACCTTGCATCGCCTTGTGTATCAATTCAATGACTTGGGTCATTGATCTACATCGAGCGCTCCTCCCCTGCGCTAAAGGAGGTGGTGCCAGTTGGGCTCCTCGCGGCGCTTCTCCTCCCCTTGCAACTAGGGTATTAGAGGAAGTTCCACGAGGATGCTCTCCACCGGGCTTCTTCAAATCCGTGGCCCAGCTCTTGATGGAGGTTTGCAGAAGGTTTTCAAAATTAGATATTCCTTTGCCCAGCTTCTCCATTGTAGAGTGAAGCCGCAATCGGGTGTAGGGTTATCCACACTCGAAAGGTCTTTACTATTGTACATGTAGTAGTCTCTGAGGGGTCTTTGTTACTATACACCTGATGGAGAAAAATGTAACAGAGTTAACCAATAAAGTGTATCTTTTACGAAATTAATTACTGTTACCTGCCTTACGACTAGGTTTGAGCCTTTTTCATTGTCCAATCAAGCTCTTTTTGCATTTTTCGTAGATCCTGACCTGATGGGTCTTCTTACGACAGCGCGTAGTCTAACCTCGGGTAGGGGTTATGAGCGCAATGACCCTAACTGGAAAGATCTGACCGAACGGTCATTGCGGCTTAGAAGCCAATAAAATGATCCTAGTGTAGGTATCATTGAGGCGAATAATGAACGCATGAGCAACTGGAGGCATTTGTGCATGTTATTCTTCGAGCTACAAGCGGGTTGAATGGGTGAGCGTCCGTGCCTTAGTGTAAGACACGACTGGACAAAGCCTGACCATCATGGGCATATCATAAAACTCTTTTTCCATACTTCGAGAGCTCGTACTTTGGTCGAACTTAATTAACGAGTGTTCCGATTTCCCCCAAGGGGCGTGCATCCTCCGAAATTATGTACTTGGATCCTGTCCGGATAATCAGGAGATTTACATGACACTCAAGTGCCAGAGGTTTTAGGGCCATACTGGTGGCCCTCCCGAGTTCCCCCTCACTCTATAATGGTTGGGTCGGCTTAACGATCCATGTATCAGATCCACTGATCGCACCTAACCGATTTTATGGGCTACGCCAGGCTTGAGGCCCAAGTGTTGGTCCACCCGGTTTCACTAGCAAAAATTTGGGCCTGGTTCCGCCAAGGGTTTGGTTTGTTAGCCCCCTTTATAAGCAGTCGAGGGTGGAGACGTTTTGTCCCTTTGCCGTCGCCGACAAAAGCAGTCTTGCTCACTCCTCTCTTCACTTTGACCTAGCGGACGCCACCATTTCTAGATCTTACCTCCGGCTGTCGCAATGATGACGCCGAAGAAGACCCTGCCCAAGAAAACCAAAGCAATAGTTCAGTGAGTGAAGAAAATACTGGCGGAAAGAGTAGCAAGGGCGGTAAGGGTTCTGCTTCACCGTGGGAGGTATTGACCGCCACCGTGGCGGACATCGAGAGTCTTGTTAAGGAAGGATTCCTGGCTCTAGAGGCACTTTTGGGGTACCGACGTGCCCTAGGCCAGGACGTCCCTGCCCCCAACACCGGCGAGATCGTAGTCTTTGTGGACTTCTTCTGCCATGGGTTCAACATCCCGACGCACTGGTTTGTTTGGGATTTCCTCCGCTACTACGACACCCAGGTAAATCACCTCACTCCAAATGGGATAGTGCTTCTGGTGATGTTTATCTCCTTTTGTGAAGGCTATGCGGTGATTCAACCTCACCGGGGGTTGTTCTGTCGCTGCTTCGAAGTTCTTCCCCAGTCTGGGGGGAAGTTGCCGGTAGCCTTTGGATAGAAGCGGTCGACAAATCTCCATTTTCCACAACGATCTCCCCTCCAATGTTCCAAATTGGGCGAAGAAGTGGTTTTATGTGTATGATTGCACCGCTCCCGTGTTCTCGCACAAGTTCCCTCTGCCTCTGCCATTGTAGGAGAAGGAGGACTTGAGTGAAACTGAGCTCTGCGAGGTGGACACACTTGTTGAGGATCTTTGGGATTATCACTAGTACAGGGGCCTTACGGGACAGGCTTGCCTGGTGGCTTTCTTCCGAAGGCGGATCCAACCGTTACGGTAGCGCAAAGTCTTGATGTTTGAGTTCATCGAAGCGGTGAACCCTTCAAGGGAGCCTGTCGAGATGATGAGTCCCTTGGAAGTGATGGTCCTTACCAACAAGAATCTAGGACCAAAGTCCGTCCTTTCTGGCAAGGACTGATTGTTAGAGCCATTGAGTGCAGGGAACCGTCCAGATGGAGGGATGGTGAGTCACCGTCTGGTTTTCACTCAAATGCTGATTTGTCGACTTCTGTTGATTTGTTTGTTTCTTTTGCCAGGTTCACACCGGGTACTGCTCGAGAGCTCCTCATGACAAGGTGAGAGGGGCAAGTGTTGAATGTGCCAGGGCATCAGTTGGTGGAGGTGAAATGTCTCAAGTCAGAGAGGATCTGAGCACCATCACCCCAAGCCTTGGGTTGCTAGCATGGCCCATCCTACGTCAGCTCTTGGTGTTCAGACCAGGAAACGCAGGGCTGCGCAAAGCACCGCAAACACCGAGGAAAGTGAAAATGGCCCCGAGGGGAAGAGGAAGAAGCAACGTCGGGTGCAAACTCCTGTGATCCCAGGTATGTTGAGTTGTACTGAATAGTTACGACTTGATCCGTGTGTCATGGGCCCTGATATCTATTGGTTTTGCTGCAGTACCAAGGGTCTTGGGACCAATGGCAATGAGCAAGGGCGAGCCACTTGCGGGGACCGCTCTATCAGTTGTAGGCAATTTTGGCCCCAAGGCCGATTATGTCCCCTTTCACGTAACCTCACAAGGACCACTGCCCGTGCAGGTCCATAAGCGATCGAGGAAACTTGCTCCGATCGACATTCCAGATGACTAGAATGTGTAGGTTTTTCTCTGTGTTTGCTCAAAACGACGGTTGTCCGGTCCTTGACGTTTTTCCTTTTTTTGAAATGGAGTTCAAGATCCAGGATCCTGTCTACTGAGGGACCACCTGTGGTGACCGTGGCTATTGGCACCAACCAGGCTCCACCATAGGGAGTTCCCTTGAACGAGAGTGAGGATTGAGTGGTGGTAAATTCAACAGATGTTTGGGTTCAGACCGTTCTTGATGATGTCACAACTTTTTACGGCACACACACACCATCGCTAGAGAGTGCTCGGGTGTGCACTCCTCCATCAGCTGGGGCGGAGACCGTATAGGATGGCTTGGCTCAAGGTGCGGGTGAGGATGGCCGAGGAAAGCAACCCGAACTTCAGTCTGCGTGTGCCCCGGACCCGACGGGGACGTCCTCAAGTACCCTGGCAAGGGATGATCCTGATTGGGGCTTGAGGCACATGGACTCACCTCCACCAGCAAGCTGCAGTGGTGTCCCAGTCCCTTTCAGCTCCTGCTCTGCTTCACAGGAGCAGGGGCCATCACTGTAGGCTTTTGGCACTGACGGCGAGCGCTTGTTCGACGATCGAGAGGAGCGTCGATGTTTTGATGCTGGTTGTCAGGAGCTGGAGGCTATGAAGGGTTGTGCTGACAGCCTGGCCACTATGTTGCAAGCCCTGGGTGATGCCATGAAAGCAAATAGCACATCCTATGGGGATTCCATTGGTGCCGCTCTAAAGGTAAGGCTTTCAGCAGATGTGGATTCTGCCCTCTAGCCCCCGAACACCTGCCCAATGAAATCATCGAGCGGATGTTGTTGTTTCATTTGCTCGGGGCCACATAGTGGACCCGATGGGTCTAGCCCCCGAGTCTTTGGTTGATTTGTTCTGAATGAAGCTAAGACTTTTACTGCCTCGGTGTTTTTATGTTGCAGAGCATTCAGAAGAATTCCTCAGCGAAGTCCGTGTATATCCGTGAGAAGATTACCCAGCCGGATACAACGGCGTAGGCACAGATAGCCGAGTTGGAGAAGGAGGTGGAGACCTTGAGGCATCAGCACGACGAGACACATGGTATTGTCATGACTGGTTCTTGTCTCTTTGTGCTTCTGTCTACTGACAGCTCCCTAGATTTTCTAGCTGCTGTTGAGGTAATCTTCAGCCTGTCGCGGGAAAAAGCTGCCCTGCGCGCCTCGAGTACTGCATACCTAAAGGAGAGGCAGAAGCGTGAGCTTGCCCAAGAGGAGTCAGTGAAGTAGAAGAAGCAAATCCAAGGTATTGTTGGCAGTCCTTAACTCACACTTTTAACCGCCAACATTTATATAAAATCCATTTAAAACAAACACCAAACTTAGACATAGGGCTTTAGAACTAACTATTTCCACGAGTTTTGGTGTCTTACCATTTACAGGAGGACATGTCAGAATAACAAGGAAAACGCATCCAAATACGCAATAGGACAAGGCGTAACATCACTCGACATGAGCCCATAGGGAGAAGGCCCGGTTACCAGGAAAATCAGGGCCCTATCACATGGAGAAAAAGGCCCAAAACCCAAAGCAAACGTGATCCAAATAGCGCCAAACTTTGTAGGAGTGACCCAAAGAACAAAGATTGTGCCGAAACGACACCTCTAGGTGTGGACACACCCCCTGGTGTGGCCGCACCCTAACTGGCACGTCTCGGGCCCATCTTTGGCCTGCAACCTCCTACCGCCTTACCCATGTCGATTCTTGTTGGTATTTTTAAACGCACACAGATAAATCTGCAAGCGCACAGATACCAATGTAGCACTTCACCGAAAAGTATTCCAGAATATCGAACTCAAGGAAACGTGTGTGAGAAACTAAGTCTATACTTAACCCCTAAGTAGCAAACAAGGATGGAGAAGATAGGAGCGTAGAGAAGATCACAAAGGTCTTCTAGTTCTAACCTCAGTAAGCTATGTCTAGTATTGTTCACCCAGGGAAATTACTATAGAAGAACACAAGCAGAGTATGCTCTTCTTAGTAACAGGTCCTGCTCGGCCTACTAATAGGAGGAGGATTACAAAGGATTCAACGAGGCTATAGAGTCACCCTCGCGAGCTACCACCGATCCGGAAAGTAGGGTACATCTACGAGTAACCGAGTCTAAGCACCACGCTTACACTACGAATACTACTTTAACCAGGAGCTACAAGGATTAAAGCACTCAAAAGAGTCGCAAATCTGAAGAACAATATAAACAATGTTACTTACTTGAATCAGAAGTTGAATACCAGAGAAATCTCAAAAGCAAGCACTTGGAGAACTCGATTCCGCAGGTACAAGCCGTAGAGAGAGCACCGACAGGCCGACACTTCCTCCAAAGATTAGGATCTAGTCTTATTTAGAAATAGTGAGATAGAGTGAGAGGGAAGAGTTTGGAGGAAGTGTCGGCCTGTCGGTGCTCTCTCTACGGCTTGTACCTGCGGAATCGAGTTCTCCAAGTGCTTGCTTTTGAGATTTCTCTGGTATTCAACTTCTGATTCAAGTAAGTAACATTGTTTATATTGTTCTTCAGATTTGCGACTCTTTTGAGTGCTTTAATCCTTGTAGCTCCTGGTTAAAGTAGTATTCGTAGTGTAAGCGTGGTGCTTAGACTCGGTTACTCGTAGATGTACCCTACTTTCCGGATCGGTGGTAGCTCGCGAGGGTGACTCTATAGCCTCGTTGAATCCTTTGTAATCCTCCTCCTATTAGTAGGCCGAGCAGGACCTGTTACTAAGAAGAGCATACTCTGCTTGTGTTCTTCTATAGTAATTTCCCTGGGTGAACAATACTAGACATAGCTTACTGAGGTTAGAACTAGAAGACCTTTGTGATCTTCTCTACGCTCCTATCTTCTCCATCCTTGTTTGCTACTTAGGGGTTAAGTATAGACTTAGTTTCTCACACACGTTTCCTTGAGTTCGATATTCTGGAATACTTTTCGGTGAAGTGCTACATTGGTATCTGTGCGCTTGCAGATTTATCTGTGTGCGTTTAAAAATACCAACAAGAATCGACATGGGTAAGGCGGTAGGAGGTTGCAGGCCAAAGATGGGCCCGAGACGTGCCAGTTAGGGTGCGGCCACACCAGGGGGTGTGTCCACACCTAGAGGTGTCGTTTCGGCACAATCTTTGTTCTTTGGGTCACTCCTACAAAGTTTGGCGCTATTTGGATCACGTTTGCTTTGGGTTTTGGGCCTTTTTCTCCATGTGATAGGGCCCTGATTTTCCTGGTAACCGGGCCTTCTCCCTATGGGCTCATGTCGAGTGATGTTACGCCTTGTCCTATTGCGTATTTGGATGCGTTTTCCTTGTTATTCTGACATGTCCTCCTGTAAATGGTAAGACACCAAAACTCGTGGAAATAGTTAGTTCTAAAGCCCTATGTCTAAGTTTGGTGTTTGTTTTAAATGGATTTTATATAAATGTTGGCGGTTAAAAGTGTGAGTTAAGGACTGCCAACAATACCTTGGATTTGCTTCTTCTACTTCACTGACTCCTCTTGGGCAAGCTCACGCTTCTGCCTCTCCTTTAGGTATGCAGTACTCGAGGCGCGCAGGGCAGCTTTTTCCCGCGACAGGCTGAAGATTACCTCAACAGCAGCTAGAAAATCTAGGGAGCTGTCAGTAGACAGAAGCACAAAGAGACAAGAACCAGTCATGACAATACCATGTGTCTCGTCGTGCTGATGCCTCAAGGTCTCCACCTCCTTCTCCAACTCGGCTATCTGTGCCTACGCCGTTGTATCCGGCTGGGTAATCTTCTCACGGATATACACGGACTTCGCTGAGGAATTCTTCTGAATGCTCTGCAACATAAAAACACCGAGGCAGTAAAAGTCTTAGCTTCATTCAGAACAAATCAACCAAAGACTCGGGGGCTAGACCCATCGGGTCCACTATGTGGCCCCGAGCAAATGAAACAACAACATCCGCTCGATGATTTCATTGGGCAGGTGTTCGGGGGCTAGAGGGCAGAATCCACATCTGCTGAAAGCCTTACCTTTAGAGCGGCACCAATGGAATCCCCATAGGATGTGCTATTTGCTTTCATGGCATCACCCAGGGCTTGCAACATAGTGGCCAGGCTGTCAGCACAACCCTTCATAGCCTCCAGCTCCTGACAACCAGCATCAAAACATCGACGCTCCTCTCGATCGTCGAACAAGCGCTCGCCGTCAGTGCCAAAAGCCTACAGTGATGGCCCCTGCTCCTGTGAAGCAGAGCAGGAGCTGAAAGGGACTGGGACACCACTGCAGCTTGCTGGTGGAGGTGAGTCCATGTGCCTCAAGCCCCAATCAGGATCATCCCTTGCCAGGGTACTTGAGGACGTCCCCGTCGGGTCCGGGGCACACGCAGACTGAAGTTCGGGTTGCTTTCCTCGGCCATCCTCACCCGCACCTTGAGCCAAGCCATCCTATACGGTCTCCGCCCCAGCTGATGGAGGAGTGCACACCCGAGCACTCTCTAGCGATGGTGTGTGTGTGCCGTAAAAGTTGTGACATCATCAAGAACGGTCTGAACCCAAACATCTGTTGAATTTACCACCACTCAATCCTCACTCTCGTTCAAGGGAACTCCCTATGGTGGAGCCTGGTTGGTGCCAATAGCCACGGTCACCACAGGTGGTCCCTCAGTAGACAGGATCCTGGATCTTGAACTCCATTTCAAAAAAAGGAAAAACGTCAAGGACCGGACAACCGTCGTTTTGAGCAAACACAGAGAAAAACCTACACATTCTAGTCATCTGGAATGTCGATCGGAGCAAGTTTCCTCGATCGCTTATGGACCTGCACGGGCAGTGGTCCTTGTGAGGTTACGTGAAAGGGGACATAATCGGCCTTGGGGCCAAAATTGCCTACAACTGATAGAGCGGTCCCCGCAAGTGGCTCGCCCTTGCTCATTGCCATTGGTCCCAAGACCCTTGGTACTGCAGCAAAACCAATAGATATCAGGGCCCATGACACACGGATCAAGTCGTAACTATTCAGTACAACTCAACATACCTGGGATCACAGGAGTTTGCACCCGACGTTGCTTCTTCCTCTTCCCCTCGGGGCCATTTTCACTTTCCTCGGTGTTTGCGGTGCTTTGCGCAGCCCTGCGTTTCCTGGTCTGAACACCAAGAGCTGACGTAGGATGGGCCATGCTAGCAACCCAAGGCTTGGGGTGATGGTGCTCAGATCCTCTCTGACTTGAGACATTTCACCTCCACCAACTGATGCCCTGGCACATTCAACACTTGCCCCTCTCACCTTGTCATGAGGAGCTCTCGAGCAGTACCCGGTGTGAACCTGGCAAAAGAAACAAACAAATCAACAGAAGTCGACAAATCAGCATTTGAGTGAAAACCAGACGGTGACTCACCATCCCTCCATCTGGACGGTTCCCTGCACTCAATGGCTCTAACAATCAGTCCTTGCCAGAAAGGACGGACTTTGGTCCTAGATTCTTGTTGGTAAGGACCATCACTTCCAAGGGACTCATCATCTCGACAGGCTCCCTTGAAGGGTTCACCGCTTCGATGAACTCAAACATCAAGACTTTGCGCTACCGTAACGGTTGGATCCGCCTTCGGAAGAAAGCCACCAGGCAAGCCTGTCCCGTAAGGCCCCTGTACTAGTGATAATCCCAAAGATCCTCAACAAGTGTGTCCACCTCGCAGAGCTCAGTTTCACTCAAGTCCTCCTTCTCCTACAATGGCAGAGGCAGAGGGAACTTGTGCGAGAACACGGGAGCGGTGCAATCATACACATAAAACCACTTCTTCGCCCAATTTGGAACATTGGAGGGGAGATCGTTGTGGAAAATGGAGATTTGTCGACCGCTTCTATCCAAAGGCTACCGGCAACTTCCCCCCAGACTGGGGAAGAACTTCGAAGCAGCGACAGAACAACCCCCGGTGAGGTTGAATCACCGCATAGCCTTCACAAAAGGAGATAAACATCACCAGAAGCACTATCCCATTTGGAGTGAGGTGATTTACCTGGGTGTCGTAGTAGCGGAGGAAATCCCAAACAAACCAGTGCGTCGGGATGTTGAACCCATGGCAGAAGAAGTCCACAAAGACTACGATCTCGCCGGTGTTGGGGGCAGGGACGTCCTGGCCTAGGGCACGTCGGTACCCCAAAAGTGCCTCTAGAGCCAGGAATCCTTCCTTAACAAGACTCTCGATGTCCGCCACGGTGGCGGTCAATACCTCCCACGGTGAAGCAGAACCCTTACCGCCCTTGCTACTCTTTCCGCCAGTATTTTCTTCACTCACTGAACTATTGCTTTGGTTTTCTTGGGCAGGGTCTTCTTCGGCGTCATCATTGCGACAGCCGGAGGTAAGATCTAGAAATGGTGGCGTCCGCTAGGTCAAAGTGAAGAGAGGAGTGAGCAAGACTGCTTTTGTCGGCGACGGCAAAGGGACAAAACGTCTCCACCCTCGACTGCTTATAAAGGGGGCTAACAAACCAAACCCTTGGCGGAACCAGGCCCAAATTTTTGCTAGTGAAACCGGGTGGACACACTTGTTGAGGATCTTTGGGATTATCACTAGTACAGGGGCCTTACGGGACAGGCTTGCCTGGTGGCTTTCTTCCGAAGGCGGATCCAACCGTTACGGTAGCGCAAAGTCTTGATGTTTGAGTTCATCGAAGCGGTGAACCCTTCAAGGGAGCCTGTCGAGATGATGAGTCCCTTGGAAGTGATGGTCCTTACCAACAAGAATCTAGGACCAAAGTCCGTCCTTTCTGGCAAGGACTGATTGTTAGAGCCATTGAGTGCAGGGAACCGTCCAGATGGAGGGATGGTGAGTCACCGTCTGGTTTTCACTCAAATGCTGATTTGTCGACTTCTGTTGATTTGTTTGTTTCTTTTGCCAGGTTCACACCGGGTACTGCTCGAGAGCTCCTCATGACAAGGTGAGAGGGGCAAGTGTTGAATGTGCCAGGGCATCAGTTGGTGGAGGTGAAATGTCTCAAGTCAGAGAGGATCTGAGCACCATCACCCCAAGCCTTGGGTTGCTAGCATGGCCCATCCTACGTCAGCTCTTGGTGTTCAGACCAGGAAACGCAGGGCTGCGCAAAGCACCGCAAACACCGAGGAAAGTGAAAATGGCCCCGAGGGGAAGAGGAAGAAGCAACGTCGGGTGCAAACTCCTGTGATCCCAGGTATGTTGAGTTGTACTGAATAGTTACGACTTGATCCGTGTGTCATGGGCCCTGATATCTATTGGTTTTGCTCATGCCATTGGGT
>JAHUYU010002381.1:0-19801 GCA_030439765.1 Tripidium arundinaceum | reverse complement strand
GCCCGTGCGTAGCTCACTCATCCTTCATGCTTGTCGCAGTCTCGTAGAAGCCCCTCCTCGATTTCGCAGAGGCCGGTGCCGTGGACGGAGGTTTGGATGGCGGCGGCGGCCATGGCTCATGTGTGCAGGAAGAAGAAGACACCACGACGAAGAAGAAGACACCGGGGAGAAAATGAAAGAAAAAATTAAATTATAATACGCATGTGTGTCCCATATATCGGGGGAGATTATTATTGGTGATCTGCTGGAGCATCTTCCCCAATAATCGAAAAAAACAGTATTGGTGGCCACCAATACTACCTTATTGGTGACGAAGTGTTAGTGAGCTGCTAGAGATGCTCTAACCTAAAGGCAGCGTAAACGTATGCAGTGTCTTGGTGTTTAGTTGTTCTGCACGTGCAAGCCACATTTGATAAAATTGGGTCTAGTTAAGGTCTTATGTTTCTAGTAGAGGTATGGAGGATAAGAATGTTTCAATTTTTGTATGTGCATCGGCTTGTACAAACCTGCATTGTCTAATACAACCAAATCTGGCATACTAACTAACACAACATTGGGTCTGCTTTGAACACTGCACAAGCCTGCATAAGAGCATATCTAGACAACCAAATGTGAGGAAACTGTATTGTACAAACTTGGATTACAAGCTAATACAATCAATCGGACTCTATGTGCCTATTTGGCAAGGCTCTAGCTCCTCCGAAAATGGCTCTGGCTCTGGCTTATCTGAAGGAGCAGCTCCTCTGGAGGAGCAAGAGCCATTCTAAAAACGTTTGGCAAAACGGCTCGTCCTGTTTTTCTGGAATGGATGAAAGATGTTGAATGTCCATAGTGCCCCTGCTTTATTTAACTTGGTAATACGATTGTAATACGATTGTCCAAAAATAACAAAGATTAAATATGAAAAATAAGATTAACTGATAATAGTGTTTTTTAGAGTACAATAACATTTACAAAAGTAGGCATGATATTGATATATCATCCAACTACATGATCATGATGATCTAGAAAGGAAAATTGCTCTTGCAATGTCATCCTGGAATCTATCCATGTGGCAATCATTAGATGCAATAGTTGATGTATCCGACACATTTGAATGTCTTGCGTATCTAGAAGATGTGGTTGGCACATAGTTGGGATTTCGATCACATTTATGAAAATCTATATCTATTGCATGGTTCTCACGAATGTAGTTGTGGAGACACATGGTTGCCGCAACAATCATCTTTTGCTTTTCCATTGGGTAACTCGGCATCTTGATAAGGATTCTCCACTTCATTTTCCACACACCAAATGTATGTTCTACCACATTACGAATGCTTGAATGCAAATGGTTAAAAAGCTCTTGCTCACCAATTGGAGCAGGACCCCTCCTCCAATCCGGAATATGGTACCTTCCCCCCTTGTATGGTGCCAAGTAACCGGGGCGGTTTGGGTATCCAGCATCAACATGATAATATTTTCCTAACCACACAAGTCAAAAAAAACATATTAGTACACTACCATGGAAATATTTCTCAGTGCCGTACTAGGCATTCATACCTTGAGGGGTGTGTGGAAATTTGTCATGATCCTTGGTTAATGCATGAAAGAGCACACTTGTTTCATGCATAGACCCAGGTTGTCCTATAGAGGCATAGGTGAACCGTAGGTCAAAATCAACCACAGCAAGAATATTTTGTGTTGCTTTGCCACTTCTACCAATGTACCTAATAGCATCATGTGTGGAAAATGAAGTGGAGAATCCTTATCAAGATGCCGAGTTACCCAATGGAAAAGCAAAAGATGATTGTTGCGGCAACCATGTGTCTCCACAACTACATTCGTGAGAACCATGCAATAGATATAGATTTTCATAAATGTGATCGAAATCCCAACTATGTGCCAACCACATCTTCTAGATACGCAAGACATTCAAATGTGTCGGATACATCAACTATTGCATCTAATGATTGCCACATGGATAGATTCCAGGATGACATTGCAAGAGCAATTTTCCTTTCTAGATCATCATGATCATGTAGTTGGATGATATATCAATATCATGCCTACTTTTGTAAATGTTATTGTACTCTAAAAAACACTATTATCAGTTAATCTTATTTTTCATATTTAATCTTTGTTATTTTTGGACAATCGTATTACAATCGTATTACCAAGTTAAATAAAGCAGGGGCACTATGGACATTCAACATCTTTCATCCATTCCAGAAAAACAGGACGAGCCGTTTTGCCAAACGTTTTTAGAATGGCTCTTGCTCCTCCAGAGGAGCTGCTCCTTCAGATAAGCCAGAGCCAGAGCCATTTTCGGAGGAGCTAGAGCCTTGCCAAATAGGCACATAGAGTCCGATTGATTGTATTAGCTTGTAATCCAAGTTTGTACAATACAGTTTCCTCACATTTGGTTGTCTAGATATGCTCTTATGCAGGCTTGTGCAGTGTTCAAAGCAGACCCAATGTTGTGTTAGTTAGTATGCCAGATTTGGTTGTATTAGACAATGCAGGTTTGTACAAGCCGATGCACATACAAAAATTGAAACATTCTTATCCTCCATACCTCTACTAGAAACATAAGACCTTAACTAGACCCAATTTTATCAAATGTGGCTTGCACGTGCAGAACAACTAAACACCAAGACACTGCATACGTTTACGCTGCCTTTAGGTTAGAGCATCTCTAGCAGCTCACTAACACTTCGTCACCAATAAGGTAGTATTGGTGGCCACCAATACTGTTTTTTTCGATTATTGGGGAAGATGCTCCAGCAGATCACCAATAATAATCTCCCCCGATATATGGGACACACATGCGTATTATAATTTAATTTTTTCTTTCATTTTCTCCCCGGTGTCTTCTTCTTCGTCGTGGTGTCTTCTTCTTCTCCCCGCGGAGGAGGCGGCGGCGGCCGTGGAGGGGCTCGCACCCAGCCGCGGCCCCAGCCTCGGCCACCTCCGCGTCCAGTTGCGGCCTCGGCTCCAACGCGGCATCCCCGGCGAGGCACAACCGGCGGAGCATGGCTGCGCGCGGGCCCTGAGTGCGGCGTTGCTCCATGAGCGTGCGTAGCTCCTCCTCCTTCATGCTTGTCGCAGTCTCGTAGAAGCCCCTCCTCGATTTCGCAGAGGCCGGTGCCGTGGACGGAGGTTTGGATGGCGGCGGCGGCCATGGCTCAGTGTGCAGGAAGAAGAAGAGGCGATTACTGTGAGACCCACACTATTGGGGGAGAAAATGAAAGAAAAAATTAAATTATAATACGCATGTGTGTCCCATATATCGGGGGAGATTATTATTGGTGATCTGCTGGAGCATCTTCCCCAATAATCGAAAAAAACAGTATTGGTGGCCACCAATACTACCTTATTGGTGACGAAGTGTTAGTGAGCTGCTAGAGATGCTCTAACCTAAAGGCAGCGTAAACGTATGCAGTGTCTTGGTGTTTAGTTGTTCTGCACGTGCAAGCCACATTTGATAAAATTGGGTCTAGTTAAGGTCTTATGTTTCTAGTAGAGGTATGGAGGATAAGAATGTTTCAATTTTTGTATGTGCATCGGCTTGTACAAACCTGCATTGTCTAATACAACCAAATCTGGCATACTAACTAACACAACATTGGGTCTGCTTTGAACACTGCACAAGCCTGCATAAGAGCATATCTAGACAACCAAAATGTGAGGAAACTGTATTGTACAAACTTGGATTACAAGCTAATACAATCAATCGGACTCTATGTGCCTATTTGGCAAGGCTCTAGCTCCTCCGAAAATGGCTCTGGCTCTGGCTTATCTGAAGGAGCAGCTCCTCTGGAGGAGCAAGAGCCATTCTAAAAACGTTTGGCAAAACGGCTCGTCCTGTTTTTCTGGAATGGATGAAAGATGTTGAATGTCCAATAGTGCCCCTGCTTTATTTAACTTGGTAATACGATTGTAATACGATTGTCCAAAAATAACAAAGATTAAATATGAAAAATAAGATTAACTGATAATAGTGTTTTTTAGAGTACAATAACATTTACAAAAGTAGGCATGATATTGATATATCATCCAACTACATGATCATGATGATCTAGAAAGGAAAATTGCTCTTGCAATGTCATCCTGGAATCTATCCATGTGGCAATCATTAGATGCAATAGTTGATGTATCCGACACATTTGAATGTCTTGCGTATCTAGAAGATGTGGTTGGCACATAGTTGGGATTTCGATCACATTTATGAAAATCTATATCTATTGCATGGTTCTCACGAATGTAGTTGTGGAGACACATGGTTGCCGCAACAATCATCTTTTGCTTTTCCATTGGGTAACTCGGCATCTTGATAAGGATTCTCCACTTCATTTTCCACACACCAAATGTATGTTCTACCACATTACGAATGCTTGAATGCAAATGGTTAAAAAGCTCTTGCTCACCAATTGGAGCAGGACCCCTCCTCCAATCCGGAATATGGTACCTTCCCCCCTTGTATGGTGCCAAGTAACCGGGGCGGTTTGGGTATCCAGCATCAACATGATAATATTTTCCTAACCACACAAGTCAAAAAAAACATATTAGTACACTACCATGGAAATATTTCTCAGTGCCGTACTAGGCATTCATACCTTGAGGGGTGTGTGGAAATTTGTCATGATCCTTGGTTAATGCATGAAAGAGCACACTTGTTTCATGCATAGACCCAGGTTGTCCTATAGAGGCATAGGTGAACCGTAGGTCAAAATCAACCACAGCAAGAATATTTTGTGTTGCTTTGCCACTTGGCACCATACAAGGGGGGAAGGTACCATATTCCGGATTGGAGGAGGGGTCCTGCTCCAATTGGTGAGCAAGAGCTTTTTAACCATTTGCATTCAAGCATTCGTAATGTGGTAGAACATACATTTGGTGTGTGGAAAATGAAGTGGAGAATCCTTATCAAGATGCCGAGTTACCCAATGGAAAAGCAAAAGATGATTGTTGCGGCAACCATGTGTCTCCACAACTACATTCGTGAGAACCATGCAATAGATATAGATTTTCATAAATGTGATCGAAATCCCAACTATGTGCCAACCACATCTTCTAGATACGCAAGACATTCAAATGTGTCGGATACATCAACTATTGCATCTAATGATTGCCACATGGATAGATTCCAGGATGACATTGCAAGAGCAATTTTCCTTTCTAGATCATCATGATCATGTAGTTGGATGATATATCAATATCATGCCTACTTTTGTAAATGTTATTGTACTCTAAAAAACACTATTATCAGTTAATCTTATTTTTCATATTTAATCTTTGTTATTTTTGGACAATCGTATTACAATCGTATTACCAAGTTAAATAAAGCAGGGGCACTATGGACATTCAACATCTTTCATCCATTCCAGAAAAACAGGACGAGCCGTTTTGCCAAACGTTTTTAGAATGGCTCTTGCTCCTCCAGAGGAGCTGCTCCTTCAGATAAGCCAGAGCCAGAGCCATTTTCGGAGGAGCTAGAGCCTTGCCAAATAGGCACATAGAGTCCGATTGATTGTATTAGCTTGTAATCCAAGTTTGTACAATACAGTTTCCTCACATTTGGTTGTCTAGATATGCTCTTATGCAGGCTTGTGCAGTGTTCAAAGCAGACCCAATGTTGTGTTAGTTAGTATGCCAGATTTGGTTGTATTAGACAATGCAGGTTTGTACAAGCCGATGCACATACAAAAATTGAAACATTCTTATCCTCCATACCTCTACTAGAAACATAAGACCTTAACTAGACCCAATTTTATCAAATGTGGCTTGCACGTGCAGAACAACTAAACACCAAGACACTGCATACGTTTACGCTGCCTTTAGGTTAGAGCATCTCTAGCAGCTCACTAACACTTCGTCACCAATAAGGTAGTATTGGTGGCCACCAATACTGTTTTTTTCGATTATTGGGGAAGATGCTCCAGCAGATCACCAATAATAATCTCCCCCGATATATGGGACACACATGCGTATTATAATTTAATTTTTTCTTTCATTTTCTCCCCCAATAGTGTGGGTCTCACAGTAATCGCCTCTTCTTCTTCCTGCACACTGAGCCATGGCCGCCGCCGCCATCCAAACCTCCGTCCACGGCACCGGCCTCTGCGAAATCGAGGAGGGGCTTCTACGAGACTGCGACAAGCATGAAGGAGGAGGAGCTACGCACGCTCATGGAGCAACGCCGCACTCAGGGCCCGCGCGCAGCCATGCTCCGCCGGTTGTGCCTCGCCGGGGATGCCGCGTTGGAGCCGAGGCCGCAACTGGACGCGGAGGTGGCCGAGGCTGGGGCCGCGGCTGGGTGCGAGCCCCTCCACGGCCGCCGCCGCCTCCTCCGCGGGGAGAAGAAGAAGACACCACGACGAAGAAGAAGACACCGGGGAGAAAATGAAAGAAAAAATTAAATTATAATACGCATGTGTGTCCCATATATCGGGGGAGATTATTATTGGTGATCTGCTGGAGCATCTTCCCCAATAATCGAAAAAAAACAGTATTGGTGGCCACCAATACTACCTTATTGGTGACGAAGTGTTAGTGAGCTGCTAGAGATGCTCTAACCTAAAGGCAGCGTAAACGTATGCAGTGTCTTGGTGTTTAGTTGTTCTGCACGTGCAAGCCACATTTGATAAAATTGGGTCTAGTTAAGGTCTTATGTTTCTAGTAGAGGTATGGAGGATAAGAATGTTTCAATTTTTGTATGTGCATCGGCTTGTACAAACCTGCATTGTCTAATACAACCAAATCTGGCATACTAACTAACACAACATTGGGTCTGCTTTGAACACTGCACAAGCCTGCATAAGAGCATATCTAGACAACCAAATGTGAGGAAACTGTATTGTACAAACTTGGATTACAAGCTAATACAATCAATCGGACTCTATGTGCCTATTTGGCAAGGCTCTAGCTCCTCCGAAAATGGCTCTGGCTCTGGCTTATCTGAAGGAGCAGCTCCTCTGGAGGAGCAAGAGCCATTCTAAAAACGTTTGGCAAAACGGCTCGTCCTGTTTTTCTGGAATGGATGAAAGATGTTGAATGTCCATAGTGCCCCTGCTTTATTTAACTTGGTAATACGATTGTAATACGATTGTCCAAAAATAACAAAGATTAAATATGAAAAATAAGATTAACTGATAATAGTGTTTTTTAGAGTACAATAACATTTACAAAAGTAGGCATGATATTGATATATCATCCAACTACATGATCATGATGATCTAGAAAGGAAAATTGCTCTTGCAATGTCATCCTGGAATCTATCCATGTGGCAATCATTAGATGCAATAGTTGATGTATCCGACACATTTGAATGTCTTGCGTATCTAGAAGATGTGGTTGGCACATAGTTGGGATTTCGATCACATTTATGAAAATCTATATCTATTGCATGGTTCTCACGAATGTAGTTGTGGAGACACATGGTTGCCGCAACAATCATCTTTTGCTTTTCCATTGGGTTAACTCGGCATCTTGATAAGGATTCTCCACTTCATTTTCCACACATGATGCTATTAGGTACATTGGTAGAAGTGGCAAAGCAACACAAAATATTCTTGCTGTGGTTGATTTTGACCTACGGTTCACCTATGCCTCTATAGGACAACCTGGGTCTATGCATGAAACAAGTGTGCTCTTTCATGCATTAACCAAGGATCATGACAAATTTCCACACACCCCTCAAGGTATGAATGCCTAGTACGGCACTGAGAAATATTTCCATGGTAGTGTACTAATATGTTTTTTTTGACTTGTGTGGTTAGGAAAATATTATCATGTTGATGCTGGATACCCAAACCGCCCCGGTTACTTGGCACCATACAAGGGGGGAAGGTACCATATTCCGGATTGGAGGAGGGGTCCTGCTCCAATTGGTGAGCAAGAGCTTTTTAACCATTTGCATTCAAGCATTCGTAATGTGGTAGAACATACATTTGGTGTGTGGAAAATGAAGTGGAGAATCCTTATCAAGATGCCGAGTTACCCAATGGAAAAGCAAAAGATGATTGTTGCGGCAACCATGTGTCTCCACAACTACATTCGTGAGAACCATGCAATAGATATAGATTTTCATAAATGTGATCGAAATCCCAACTATGTGCCAACCACATCTTCTAGATACGCAAGACATTCAAATGTGTCGGATACATCAACTATTGCATCTAATGATTGCCACATGGATAGATTCCAGGATGACATTGCAAGAGCAATTTTCCTTTCTAGATCATCATGATCATGTAGTTGGATGATATATCAATATCATGCCTACTTTTGTAAATGTTATTGTACTCTAAAAAACACTATTATCAGTTAATCTTATTTTTCATATTTAATCTTTGTTATTTTTGGACAATCGTATTACAATCGTATTACCAAGTTAAATAAAGCAGGGGCACTATGGACATTCAACATCTTTCATCCATTCCAGAAAAACAGGACGAGCCGTTTTGCCAAACGTTTTTAGAATGGCTCTTGCTCCTCCAGAGGAGCTGCTCCTTCAGATAAGCCAGAGCCAGAGCCATTTTCGGAGGAGCTAGAGCCTTGCCAAATAGGCACATAGAGTCCGATTGATTGTATTAGCTTGTAATCCAAGTTTGTACAATACAGTTTCCTCACATTTGGTTGTCTAGATATGCTCTTATGCAGGCTTGTGCAGTGTTCAAAGCAGACCCAATGTTGTGTTAGTTAGTATGCCAGATTTGGTTGTATTAGACAATGCAGGTTTGTACAAGCCGATGCACATACAAAAATTGAAACATTCTTATCCTCCATACCTCTACTAGAAACATAAGACCTTAACTAGACCCAATTTTATCAAATGTGGCTTGCACGTGCAGAACAACTAAACACCAAGACACTGCATACGTTTACGCTGCCTTTAGGTTAGAGCATCTCTAGCAGCTCACTAACACTTCGTCACCAATAAGGTAGTATTGGTGGCCACCAATACTGTTTTTTTTCGATTATTGGGGAAGATGCTCCAGCAGATCACCAATAATAATCTCCCCCGATATATGGGACACACATGCGTATTATAATTTAATTTTTTCTTTCATTTTCTCCCCGGTGTCTTCTTCTTCGTCGTGGTGTCTTCTTCTTCTCCCCGCGGAGGAGGCGGCGGCGGCCGTGGAGGGGCTCGCACCCAGCCGCGGCCCCAGCCTCGGCCACCTCCGCGTCCAGTTGCGGCCTCGGCTCCAACGCGGCATCCCCGGCGAGGCACAACCGGCGGAGCATGGCTGCGCGCGGGCCCTGAGTGCGGCGTTGCTCCATGAGCGTGCGTAGCTCCTCCTCCTTCATGCTTGTCGCAGTCTCGTAGAAGCCCCTCCTCGATTTCGCAGAGGCCGGTGCCGTGGACGGAGGTTTGGATGGCGGCGGCGGCCATGGCTCAGTGTGCAGGAAGAAGAAGAGGCGATTACTGTGAGACCCACACTATTGGGGGAGAAAATGAAAGAAAAAATTAAATTATAATACGCATGTGTGTCCCATATATCGGGGGAGATTATTATTGGTGATCTGCTGGAGCATCTTCCCCAATAATCGAAAAAAAACAGTATTGGTGGCCACCAATACTACCTTATTGGTGACGAAGTGTTAGTGAGCTGCTAGAGATGCTCTAACCTAAAGGCAGCGTAAACGTATGCAGTGTCTTGGTGTTTAGTTGTTCTGCACGTGCAAGCCACATTTGATAAAATTGGGTCTAGTTAAGGTCTTATGTTTCTAGTAGAGGTATGGAGGATAAGAATGTTTCAATTTTTGTATGTGCATCGGCTTGTACAAACCTGCATTGTCTAATACAACCAAATCTGGCATACTAACTAACACAACATTGGGTCTGCTTTGAACACTGCACAAGCCTGCATAAGAGCATATCTAGACAACCAAATGTGAGGAAACTGTATTGTACAAACTTGGATTACAAGCTAATACAATCAATCGGACTCTATGTGCCTATTTGGCAAGGCTCTAGCTCCTCCGAAAATGGCTCTGGCTCTGGCTTATCTGAAGGAGCAGCTCCTCTGGAGGAGCAAGAGCCATTCTAAAAACGTTTGGCAAAACGGCTCGTCCTGTTTTTCTGGAATGGATGAAAGATGTTGAATGTCCATAGTGCCCCTGCTTTATTTAACTTGGTAATACGATTGTAATACGATTGTCCAAAAATAACAAAGATTAAATATGAAAAATAAGATTAACTGATAATAGTGTTTTTTAGAGTACAATAACATTTACAAAAGTAGGCATGATATTGATATATCATCCAACTACATGATCATGATGATCTAGAAAGGAAAATTGCTCTTGCAATGTCATCCTGGAATCTATCCATGTGGCAATCATTAGATGCAATAGTTGATGTATCCGACACATTTGAATGTCTTGCGTATCTAGAAGATGTGGTTGGCACATAGTTGGGATTTCGATCACATTTATGAAAATCTATATCTATTGCATGGTTCTCACGAATGTAGTTGTGGAGACACATGGTTGCCGCAACAATCATCTTTTGCTTTTCCATTGGGTAACTCGGCATCTTGATAAGGATTCTCCACTTCATTTTCCACACACCAAATGTATGTTCTACCACATTACGAATGCTTGAATGCAAATGGTTAAAAAGCTCTTGCTCACCAATTGGAGCAGGACCCCTCCTCCAATCCGGAATATGGTACCTTCCCCCCTTGTATGGTGCCAAGTAACCGGGGCGGTTTGGGTATCCAGCATCAACATGATAATATTTTCCTAACCACACAAGTCAAAAAAAACATATTAGTACACTACCATGGAAATATTTCTCAGTGCCGTACTAGGCATTCATACCTTGAGGGGTGTGTGGAAATTTGTCATGATCCTTGGTTAATGCATGAAAGAGCACACTTGTTTCATGCATAGACCCAGGTTGTCCTATAGAGGCATAGGTGAACCGTAGGTCAAAATCAACCACAGCAAGAATATTTTGTGTTGCTTTGCCACTTCTACCAATGTACCTAATAGCATCATGTGAAGGTGGTGTTTGCGACAATGTGGGTACCATCTAGTGCACCAATGCAATCTTTAAAAAATGGCATCATCCTCTGATCATTAGAAATCCTAGGGTGTGTTGTATAGAAGTTAGGATCTATTGGCCTTATGTAGTCCTCACACATTGCCACCACACAGTTCAACACTTCTCCAAATTTTCTACTAATTGTCTCTCCAGAATGGTTCAAGATATATTGTGTAGCACCATTGGACCATCCATGACCACATGCAACAAGAAACATAGCAAGTGCTTCCATAGAGTTCATATGAATGGATGATTTGAGACCATAATTACTCACTAACAAATCATGCAAATTGTAGAACACTGAAGCACGCATTCTGAACATCTTATGGCTCCCCTTTGGAGTTTTCAAAATTTCCATTAACTTGGCATATCCAGTCTGTCCAGCCATTCTAGCCTCATTCTTATCAAGCTATGTCAAATAATACTTGGTGGCAACAAGTGCAGTACAGAAAATATTGTTCTGAGCAGACTGCAGCACTCCCAAAGCCTTTGTTTTCCATTCATCATCATCACTTCCACTGCCATCCATCTCATTATCTGAAGGACTGACATCTGTTGACCACACAAAGACACATGAATAAGTACCAATAAATAGAGACAGAACCACATTTTTATTATAACAGTGACATACAAACCAAATAAATGGTCCCATACAGCAACAACCAAATTAATATGTCTCACACAGGAAAAAATAAATGAAGTCCCACACAAGAAAAAATAAATGCAGTCTCACACAAAGGATACAAGGTTCAAGCTACACATGATCTACTTAGGCACATCATTTGTAGTCATCCACTCATTCTTTTTCTACAACCACACAAATCTGTCCTCAGGAGTGTCTAATGTAATAAACATCTCCCGTTCGGCCTTCTTGGTGAAAACTATAGTTGCAATAAAATGCTCATTTGACCTTGGCGTAGCACCAAAATCCTTCACCAATGCCATGACCTCCTGGATGGAACAACCAGATTTGTCCTCCCCCCTAGCAATAGACTCACAAGATGCGGTTGTTCTTTCATTCAAACCAGTTTGCCCATTTGTTCTTGAAACCACTGGCCGCCAGTAGTCTTTGGTTTCTTCCCCTTTGCATTACCTTGAGCTTTACCTCTTTTTGATCTTGCACTTGTTGGTGTCATATCATCAGGGTCACTATCATCATCATTCTCATCCTCATCTTCATCATCCAAAGGCATGGGCTATGATGGTGCTACACTGCTAGAGGCACACCAATGGTCATCACTTGTGTTACGAAGGTCTTCAAACATTTTGCTCAGGTTGTCCTCATTTTGAAGGCCTTTATACCGAAAACGTCCAGATCCCTTTACAGCCTGTAATGGAAACACACACACAAAAAACAAGTCTTTGAGAACATGTTTGATGAAATGAAGCACATGCAAATTTATTTGAACTTACATTTTCCATCCTCTTCCACCAATCTTCAGGCATGTTAATATTCTTTCTGCTTTCATCCCATCCAATACCAGTCTGTCTATCAACCAATTGCTTTCAAATACCATAATCAATTTTTAACTTGTCCCATTTGTTTTTAAACTGCTTTATTGTGTATAGAATTCATGTCCTCTCTTTGAACTTTTGGATCACATTTTTTAAACCAGCTTTGTTCAAATGAGTACTTGAACGATTTCCAATCTCAACTTGTTCAGCAAAAATCTCACAAACTATCTTAGTATTTTCATCCATCCAGTCAGCCATGCTGAGCAAAGAACTTACAGCAAGGTGTTAGCAATGTTTTCTTATGCCTAATCAAAATAGGACAGTACATACACACAATAATTGCAACAATAGGAATACGCATGACAATATATTTCCTTCTCACATAGCATGATCAATCCAGCATCACAAAACCTAATAAAAATTCAATTTTTATGCATACCACAAGACATTTCATTGCTTAAAGAAAGTCACAGTTCAGTGAACAATATCTCACCTAGCATCAGTGAGGTCGACAGCGGGAGGGGCAGTTTGAATTGGCGACCTTGTTGCTCTCCCAGTGCGCCCCCTCCCCTACGGCGAGTTCACGGTGTGGTCTGCACTAGGGGTGGCATAAGAAAACATTGCTAACACCTTGCTGTAAGTTCTTTGCTCAGCATGGCTGACTGGATGGATGAAAATACTAAGATAGTTTGTGAGATTTTTGCTGAACAAGTTGAGATTGGAAATCGTTCAAGTACTCATTTGAACAAAGCTGGTTTAAAAAATGTGATCCAAAAGTTCAAAGAGAGGACATGAATTCTATACACAATAAAGCAGTTTAAAAACAAATGGGACAAGTTAAAAATTGATTATGGTATTTGAAAGCAATTGGTTGATAGACAGACTGGTATTGGATGGGATGAAAGCAGAAAGAATATTAACATGCCTGAAGATTGGTGGAAGAGGATGGAAAATGTAAGTTCAAATAAATTTGCATGTGCTTCATTTCATCAAACATGTTCTCAAAGACTTGTTTTTTGTGTGTGTGTTTCCATTACAGGCTGTAAAGGGATCTGGACGTTTTCGGTATAAAGGCCTTCAAAATGAGGACAACCTGAGCAAAATGTTTGAAGACCTTCGTAACACAAGTGATGACCATTGGTGTGCCTCTAGCAGTGTAGCACCATCATAGCCCATGCCTTTGGATGATGAAGATGAGGATGAGAATGATGATGATAGTGACCCTGATGATATGACACCAACAAGTGCAAGATCAAAAAGAGGTAAAGCTCAAGGTAATGCAAAGGGGAAGAAACCAAAGACTACTGGCGGCCAGTGGTTTCAAGAACAAATGGGCAAACTGGTTTGAATGAAAGAACAACCGCATCTTGTGAGTCTATTGCTAGGGGGGAGGACAAATCTGGTTGTTCCATCCAGGAGGTCATGGCATTGGTGAAGGATTTTGGTGCTACGCCAAGGTCAAATGAGCATTTTATTGCAACTATAGTTTTCACCAAGAAGGCCGAACGGGAGATGTTTATTACATTAGACACTCCTGAGGACAGATTTGTGTGGTTGTAGAAAAAGAATGAGTGGATGACTACAAATGATGTGCCTAAGTAGATCATGTGTAGCTTGAACCTTGTATCCTTTGTGTGAGACTGCATTTATTTTTTCTTGTGTGGGACTTCATTTATTTTTTCCTGTGTGAGACATATTAATTTGGTTGTTGCTGTATGGGACCATTTATTTGGTTTGTATGTCACTGTTATAATAAAAATGTGGTTCTGTCTCTATTTATTGGTACTTATTCATGTGTCTTTGTGTGGTCAACAGATGTCAGTCCTTCAGATAATGAGATGGATGGCAGTGGAAGTGATGATGATGAATGGAAAACAAAGGCTTTGGGAGTGCTGCAGTCTGCTCAGAACAATATTTTCTGTACTGCACTTGTTGCCACCAAGTATTATTTGACATAGCTTGATAAGAATGAGGCTAGAATGGCTGGACAGACTGGATATGCCAAGTTAATGGAAATTTTGAAAACTCCAAAGGGGAGCCATAAGATGTTCAGAATGCGTGCTTCAGTGTTCTACAATTTGCATGATTTGTTAGTGAGTAATTATGGTCTCAAATCATCCATTCATATGAACTCTATGGAAGCACTTGCTATGTTTCTTGTTGCATGTGGTCATGGATGGTCCAATGGTGCTACACAATATATCTTGAACCATTCTGGAGAGACAATTAGTAGAGACAGAACCACATTTTTATTATAACAGTGACATACAAACCAAATAAATGGTCCCATACAGCAACAACCAAATTAATATGTCTCACACAGGAAAAAATAAATGAAGTCCCACACAAGAAAAAATAAATGCAGTCTCACACAAAGGATACAAGGTTCAAGCTACACATGATCTACTTAGGCACATCATTTGTAGTCATCCACTCATTCTTTTTCTACAACCACACAAATCTGTCCTCAGGAGTGTCTAATGTAATAAACATCTCCCGTTCGGCCTTCTTGGTGAAAACTATAGTTGCAATAAAATGCTCATTTGACCTTGGCGTAGCACCAAAATCCTTCACCAATGCCATGACCTCCTGGATGGAACAACCAGATTTGTCCTCCCCCCTAGCAATAGACTCACAAGATGCGGTTGTTCTTTCATTCAAACCAGTTTGCCCATTTGTTCTTGAAACCACTGGCCGCCAGTAGTCTTTGGTTTCTTCCCCTTTGCATTACCTTGAGCTTTACCTCTTTTTGATCTTGCACTTGTTGGTGTCATATCATCAGGGTCACTATCATCATCATTCTCATCCTCATCTTCATCATCCAAAGGCATGGGCTATGATGGTGCTACACTGCTAGAGGCACACCAATGGTCATCACTTGTGTTACGAAGGTCTTCAAACATTTTGCTCAGGTTGTCCTCATTTTGAAGGCCTTTATACCGAAAACGTCCAGATCCCTTTACAGCCTGTAATGGAAACACACACACAAAAAACAAGTCTTTGAGAACATGTTTGATGAAATGAAGCACATGCAAATTTATTTGAACTTACATTTTCCATCCTCTTCCACCAATCTTCAGGCATGTTAATATTCTTTCTGCTTTCATCCCATCCAATACCAGTCTGTCTATCAACCAATTGCTTTCAAATACCATAATCAATTTTTAACTTGTCCCATTTGTTTTTAAACTGCTTTATTGTGTATGTACTGTCCTATTTTGATTAGGCATAAGAAAACATTGCTAACACCTTGCTGTAAGTTCTTTGCTCAGCATGGCTGACTGGTATTGGATGGGATGAAAGCAGAAAGAATATTAACATGCCTGAAGATTGGTGGAAGAGGATGGAAAATGTAAGTTCAAATAAATTTGCATGTGCTTCATTTCATCAAACATGTTCTCAAAGACTTGTTTTTTGTGTGTGTGTTTCCATTACAGGCTGTAAAGGGATCTGGACGTTTTCGGTATAAAGGCCTTCAAAATGAGGACAACCTGAGCAAAATGTTTGAAGACCTTCGTAACACAAGTGATGACCATTGGTGTGCCTCTAGCAGTGTAGCACCATCATAGCCCATGCCTTTGGATGATGAAGATGAGGATGAGAATGATGATGATAGTGACCCTGATGATATGACACCAACAAGTGCAAGATCAAAAAGAGGTAAAGCTCAAGGTAATGCAAAGGGGAAGAAACCAAAGACTACTGGCGGCCAGTGGTTTCAAGAACAAATGGGCAAACTGGTTTGAATGAAAGAACAACCGCATCTTGTGAGTCTATTGCTAGGGGGGAGGACAAATCTGGTTGTTCCATCCAGGAGGTCATGGCATTGGTGAAGGATTTTGGTGCTACGCCAAGGTCAAATGAGCATTTTATTGCAACTATAGTTTTCACCAAGAAGGCCGAACGGGAGATGTTTATTACATTAGACACTCCTGAGGACAGATTTGTGTGGTTGTAGAAAAAGAATGAGTGGATGACTACAAATGATGTGCCTAAGTAGATCATGTGTAGCTTGAACCTTGTATCCTTTGTGTGAGACTGCATTTATTTTTTCTTGTGTGGGACTTCATTTATTTTTTCCTGTGTGAGACATATTAATTTGGTTGTTGCTGTATGGGACCATTTATTTGGTTTGTATGTCACTGTTATAATAAAAATGTGGTTCTGTCTCTACTAATTGTCTCTCCAGAATGGTTCAAGATATATTGTGTAGCACCATTGGACCATCCATGACCACATGCAACAAGAAACATAGCAAGTGCTTCCATAGAGTTCATATGAATGGATGATTTGAGACCATAATTACTCACTAACAAATCATGCAAATTGTAGAACACTGAAGCACGCATTCTGAACATCTTATGGCTCCCCTTTGGAGTTTTCAAAATTTCCATTAACTTGGCATATCCAGTCTGTCCAGCCATTCTAGCCTCATTCTTATCAAGCTATGTCAAATAATACTTGGTGGCAACAAGTGCAGTACAGAAAATATTGTTCTGAGCAGACTGCAGCACTCCCAAAGCCTTTGTTTTCCATTCATCATCATCACTTCCACTGCCATCCATCTCATTATCTGAAGGACTGACATCTGTTGACCACACAAAGACACATGAATAAGTACCAATAAATAGAGACAGAACCACATTTTTATTATAACAGTGACATACAAACCAAATAAATGGTCCCATACAGCAACAACCAAATTAATATGTCTCACACAGGAAAAAATAAATGAAGTCCCACACAAGAAAAAATAAATGCAGTCTCACACAAAGGATACAAGGTTCAAGCTACACATGATCTACTTAGGCACATCATTTGTAGTCATCCACTCATTCTTTTTCTACAACCACACAAATCTGTCCTCAGGAGTGTCTAATGTAATAAACATCTCCCGTTCGGCCTTCTTGGTGAAAACTATAGTTGCAATAAAATGCTCATTTGACCTTGGCGTAGCACCAAAATCCTTCACCAATGCCATGACCTCCTGGATGGAACAACCAGATTTGTCCTCCCCCCTAGCAATAGACTCACAAGATGCGGTTGTTCTTTCATTCAAACCAGTTTGCCCATTTGTTCTTGAAACCACTGGCCGCCAGTAGTCTTTGGTTTCTTCCCCTTTGCATTACCTTGAGCTTTACCTCTTTTTGATCTTGCACTTGTTGGTGTCATATCATCAGGGTCACTATCATCATCATTCTCATCCTCATCTTCATCATCCAAAGGCATGGGCTATGATGGTGCTACACTGCTAGAGGCACACCAATGGTCATCACTTGTGTTACGAAGGTCTTCAAACATTTTGCTCAGGTTGTCCTCATTTTGAAGGCCTTTATACCGAAAACGTCCAGATCCCTTTACAGCCTGTAATGGAAACACACACACAAAAAACAAGTCTTTGAGAACATGTTTGATGAAATGAAGCACATGCAAATTTATTTGAACTTACATTTTCCATCCTCTTCCACCAATCTTCAGGCATGTTAATATTCTTTCTGCTTTCATCCCATCCAATACCAGTCTGTCTATCAACCAATTGCTTTCAAATACCATAATCAATTTTTAACTTGTCCCATTTGTTTTTAAACTGCTTTATTGTGTATAGAATTCATGTCCTCTCTTTGAACTTTTGGATCACATTTTTTAAACCAGCTTTGTTCAAATGAGTACTTGAACGATTTCCAATCTCAACTTGTTCAGCAAAAATCTCACAAACTATCTTAGTATTTTCATCCATCCAGTCAGCCATGCTGAGCAAAGAACTTACAGCAAGGTGTTAGCAATGTTTTCTTATGCCACCCCTAGTGCAGACCACACCGTGAACTCGCCGTAGGGGAGGGGGCGCACTGGGAGAGCAACAAGGTCGCCAATTCAAACTGCCCCTCCCGCTGTCGACCTCACTGATGCTAGGTGAGATATTGTTCACTGAACTGTGACTTTCTTTAAGCAATGAAATGTCTTGTGGTATGCATAAAAATTGAATTTTTATTAGGTTTTGTGATGCTGGATTGATCATGCTATGTGAGAAGGAAATATATTGTCATGCGTATTCCTATTGTTGCAATTATTGTGTGTATGTACTGTCCTATTTTGATTAGGCATAAGAAAACATTGCTAACACCTTGCTGTAAGTTCTTTGCTCAGCATGGCTGACTGGATGGATGAAAATACTAAGATAGTTTGTGAGATTTTTGCTGAACAAGTTGAGATTGGAAATCGTTCAAGTACTCATTTGAACAAAGCTGGTTTAAAAAATGTGATCCAAAAGTTCAAAGAGAGGACATGAATTCTATACACAATAAAGCAGTTTAAAAACAAATGGGACAAGTTAAAAATTGATTATGGTATTTGAAAGCAATTGGTTGATAGACAGACTGGTATTGGATGGGATGAAAGCAGAAAGAATATTAACATGCCTGAAGATTGGTGGAAGAGGATGGAAAATGTAAGTTCAAATAAATTTGCATGTGCTTCATTTCATCAAACATGTTCTCAAAGACTTGTTTTTTGTGTGTGTGTTTCCATTACAGGCTGTAAAGGGATCTGGACGTTTTCGGTATAAAGGCCTTCAAAATGAGGACAACCTGAGCAAAATGTTTGAAGACCTTCGTAACACAAGTGATGACCATTGGTGTGCCTCTAGCAGTGTAGCACCATCATAGCCCATGCCTTTGGATGATGAAGATGAGGATGAGAATGATGATGATAGTGACCCTGATGATATGACACCAACAAGTGCAAGATCAAAAAGAGGTAAAGCTCAAGGTAATGCAAAGGGGAAGAAACCAAAGACTACTGGCGGCCAGTGGTTTCAAGAACAAATGGGCAAACTGGTTTGAATGAAAGAACAACCGCATCTTGTGAGTCTATTGCTAGGGGGGAGGACAAATCTGGTTGTTCCATCCAGGAGGTCATGGCATTGGTGAAGGATTTTGGTGCTACGCCAAGGTCAAATGAGCATTTTATTGCAACTATAGTTTTCACCAAGAAGGCCGAACGGGAGATGTTTATTACATTAGACACTCCTGAGGACAGATTTGTGTGGTTGTAGAAAAAGAATGAGTGGATGACTACAAATGATGTGCCTAAGTAGATCATGTGTAGCTTGAACCTTGTATCCTTTGTGTGAGACTGCATTTATTTTTTCTTGTGTGGGACTTCATTTATTTTTTCCTGTGTGAGACATATTAATTTGGTTGTTGCTGTATGGGACCATTTATTTGGTTTGTATGTCACTGTTATAATAAAAATGTGGTTCTGTCTCTATTTATTGGTACTTATTCATGTGTCTTTGTGTGGTCAACAGAT
>JAHUYU010002529.1:0-20753 GCA_030439765.1 Tripidium arundinaceum | reverse complement strand
TTATGCAGTTATAGTTGTCCTTATTACATAGAATTTGCTCTTGGTGATTAAAGCTATATCTGTACTAGTACTAATGGACCTGTTTTTCCTTTTTTTCAACAGTGGTGTGTTTATTAATGAAAAATACTTTTATCTTGGATTGCGTGGGCATGTTGAGGACCAGTTCAATCCCAAAAACAGATTTGTGGTATATACTGTTTTAGACAATTTTAGTTGTATCTAAATTCATACTTGCAGCTCTAAAACACTATTTCTTCCACAGGTGACCATTTTAACCATGTTTACTCTAATAACTCTATACTCAACAATCATCCCCATTTCCCTTTATGTGTCCATTGAGGTATTTTGTTCAACTTGTTATTAGGCCTAACCTATGTTTGGACTATCAGAGCTTATGTTTCCTTTGGCCGCCAGATGATCAAATTCATACAGTGCACACAATTCATTAATAACGATCTTCATATGTACCATGCTGAGAGTAACACCCCTGCTTTGGCACGGACTTCTAATCTTAATGAGGAGCTTGGACAGGTAATCTCTTCCTTTTGCCCCTTATCCTGTTTTCAGTTTGAAGAAAACTCCTATTTAGTCACTCAACTGGGAGTACGGGACTATCTGATCAATGCTACGTGGTTGTGTTTGTATTGGCGTAGATTACATCTTTCTAGCATGATTCATTCCACAAGTTAGATAATTTGCACCATTTGTGTACAAAAGGATGGCGACATTGATGAAGACGTTAGGCATAGAATTTTAGTTGGTTGGATGAAATGGCGCCAAGCTTCTGGCGTCCTTTGTGACAAGAGGGTGCCACAAAAGCTAAAGGGTAAGTTCTATAGGACGGCGATTCGTCCGGCGATGTTATACGGTGCTGAATGTTGGCCCACAAAAAGGCGGCATGTCCAGCAACTGAGCGTAGCAGAGATGCATATGTTGCGTTGGTTCTGTGGGCACACAAGAAGGAATAGAGTTCGAAACGAAGATATTCGGGATAGGGTCGGGGTGGCACCAATTGAGGAGAAATTGATTCAGCATCGGTTGAGATGGTTTGGACATGTCCAACGGAGGCCTCTTGAGGCGCCGGTGCGTAGTGGGGTTCTAGTGCCGATCGATAATGTAAAGAGAGGTAGAGGCCGACCTAAACTAACTTGGGACGAGTCGGTTAAGAGAGACCTTAAGGAGTGGAATATCCCCAAGGAATTAGCTATGGATAGGAGCGCTTGGAGACTAGCAATTAACGTGCCAGAACCGTGACCTTTGTCTCTTTTTCTGTTTCCCCTAACTCTTCCTTCTGTCTCGTCCCTTTTATTTTGTGTTTCTCTTTTCCTTGTTTCTTTTGGGTTTCAGCTCTAGCCTACCCCAACTTTCTTGGGATAAAAGGCTATTGTTGTTGTTGTTGTTGTTGTGGAGAAGGGAGGGGTTTGGGGGTGGGGGGAGGAGTGTTGTTGCCCACTGAGCATAAATATGAAAATGTCTTTTGGCTTCTTTCTGTCCATATCATGGGGATATTCCATATAATCTGTTCATTTTAGCTGAATGCTTGGGATCTTGGTGTCAGATTTTCACGATTACAAATATGAGATATAAACATTTTGTACATTTCGCCTTACTTTAGATCTAACTCACAATCAACATTATGGTTCAGGTTGAATATATATTTTCTGACAAAACTGGAACGCTTACAAGAAACCTGATGGAATTCTTTAAATGCTCGATTGGTGGAGAAATATATGGAACTGGCATCACAGAGATTGAGAAAGGAGGAGCAGAGCGGGCTGGAATTAAAATCGATGATGATGAGGTGCAATATTTAGTGTTGTTGAAGTCAATAAATTGTATCATTATGTCTGCAAATCTAACAATGTTTACATTTCTTTATTTAATTCATAGGGTAAAAGGTCTGCCAATGCGGTCCATGAAAAAGGATTCAATTTTGATGACGCTAGAATCATGCGCGGTGCCTGGAGAAATGAACCTAATCCTGAGGCTTGCAAGGTAGGTTTTTAAATAAGTTTGGAGTCTTCTGCATGAAAAGTCATTTTTATTCGTCTCTTGTTAACTCAGATACAATGATATAAAATTCTAGTTTGTTCTGAAAACCAACCTTTTGTTTTTCTGATGTTATTTTTAGGAATTCTTTAGATGCCTTGCAATCTGTCATACAGTTCTTCCAGAGGGTGAGGAGACTCCGGAAAAGATAAGTTACCAGGCTGCCTCACCTGATGAGGCTGCACTTGTGGCTGCTGCTAAGAATTTTGGCTTCTTCTTTTATAGGTAATTCTTTTCTTGCAAATAGTCTTAGATTTCTCAGACATTTCCATTCTTCTATGTAATATCCAAACAGTCAACATTTTCTGAAAAAACCCTCACTGTCTTAAATCCACTGCACATGAAAATACCCATGTTTTGCTCATATGGCTATCTAATTGTGAAGATTGGCTCCACATCAGCACCATTGTGAACAAAGCACTTAGTCCTAAACAAGTTGGGGTATGCGTACGCTAGTATCATGTATATGAGCCTGTGCAAGTGTGGAGTGTGCTACCAAACTGGACAGGTGTAAGCCATTGCTGGGATACGCAATAAGAGAAACTGAACAGCCCCTGGTTAGGGGCATCAAAGAGCAGAATGGAAAGCTTCAGAATCACCTTCTCCAGTTCTCCTTTGTGCTGCCTCTCAACCCCAATTCTGATCTCTGATCTGATTCTACTGCCTGTTCTCACCTTCTCCGGTTCTCCTTTGTTGTGCCTCTCACCCCCAATTCTGATCTCTGATCTGATTCTATTGCCTGTTCTCTTTTTTCTCAAACAAGCAGGAGAGCTGCATATCTTTGTATTAAAGAGGGGAAAAAGAGGGGAAAGAATCCCATACAAGACAACCCTGTTAACCCAGCTAGGAGATAAGAGAAGGTTGCAAACATTACACGTCAAAAACCACATGTGCCCTGAACACGACCAAAGAATAACTCCTGGAGCTTTCAGGCTCCAGCCAAACACCACAGCCTCATCTCTTCTTTGAAGGAGTGCTAGGCTGTCTGCAGGAAGGGAGAAGCTCCATCCATAACACAACTGTTCCTGTGGTTCCACAGTATCCAAGTGCCAAGTAGATAGTACTGTTACATCCTTTTCTTTTGGCCTTTCCAATCTTTTTGCTTGCTTTTCTCACTAGTCTGCAAAGCACTTGTCACGGCGACCTGATGCACTGTATGCTCCAGCCCAAGAAGGCTAAACAGATTGGGTCAGAACTGATGAACAAAAACAATTTGTGAGGATGTGTTGCACTGTCTCCAATTATCAGGATGTGCAGACCCCCTTTTTGCTAAATGATCAGCTGTCAAACACTTGTTCCTAATAGCAAGCCATAGAAAGACCTTGCATTCGGAAGTCACCCATGGTTGCCTTGCTGTAAAGTCAACCAGTAAGTGGAGGGAATTGCCTTGCTGTAAAGTCAACAAGGCTGCCATAATATCAAGTTTAATTACTGAGCAGCAACCCTTGTAAAATCTGCCAGTATACCTGTCAGGCCCAGGAGCTTGATTAGATTGTAAACTGCATATAGTCGCCCATACCTCGTCTTCACTGTAAGGTGCATTTAAAACTGACAGGTCCTATCCTTCTGGATGAAAATACTGAAGGTTCAAAGTTGTATTCCTATGCAGGTGTACATGATGGCTAGAGATAAAACCCAACAATAGCCTCACGAACAAAAAAAAAATAGTAATAATATAACAATGGTATGTCGTAGTGGCATTAGAAAGTTGGAGTAAGATACTTGTACCACTGCCCTGTTGTGAACATTTCCCATAACTAGGTCTATTCATATCCTTCAGGTTTATGTTTCTACTGGAGTAGTTCTTTTATTTCTGTAGTTGCAAAAAGAATAACCAATTTTCAGATATTAGTGAATGTATTGTTTTGAGGGTCACATTGTGCTTGTTTTGTAGGCGTACACCCACAACAGTTATGGTTCGTGAGTCACATGTTGAAAGGATGGGGAGTATACAAGATGTTCCATATGAAATTCTGAATGTTCTGGAATTCAACAGGTGAGTTTATTTGTTGTCTTTGTAGTGTAAATTCAGTGAGATGAAATTATTGTTTTGTTGTTTATATTTTACTGTACTAACAGTACGAGAAAGCGACAATCGGTGGTTTGTCGTTTCCCAAATGGAAGATTAGTTCTCTATTGCAAGGTAATACAAGGAAGACGGCCTTGGTTTGACTTCTGTTTTGTTTGTCGCACTAGCTGACATAATCTTTGTGTAAATAGGGTGCTGATAATGTCGTATATGAACGATTGGCTGATGGAAACCATGATATGAAAAAGATCAGCAGAGAGCATCTAGAGCAATTTGGTTCTGCTGGCTTGCGTACACTTTGTCTTGCCTATCGGGATCTTAGCAGGGAGCAATACGAAAGCTGGAACGAGAAGTTTGTACAAGCAAAATCATCTTTACGAGATCGTGATAAGAAGCTCGATGAGGTTAATGGGTTACCATCTTTTGGTTATTACTATGACGATTGACATGAATTCTGACAATGTATTTGCTTGAACCATGGTCCTTTCTGTTAGAACTTATGCTACTGGATCTATAATTTGTTTAGTACCACGTCTTCACTTGCTTGGATGGTTTCTTATTTAAGCGGGTGCACCTCATGCATTGTTAGAAGGAAGCATGACTCAGTAGCATGAAACATTTCGAGCTCTAGACATTGTTATTAATTTTTCCCCTGAAAAGTGTATGTGACATTCATTAGCACTTTGCTACCATGCACTCATAACATATTAGAGTTTTCTTACTTCCTTTGTATATTTAATGAGACTTATCCAGGCTTTCCTTTTATAACAAAGCTACATGGGCCGTGCTGCCTGTGAAAGCAGCCACATGCAATTATTGCAGTTTTGTCTAGTTTGTTGTTATTTGCTGCAATACCAATGCTAAGTGGTTTGAACATCCTGTAATGGTGATCTCAATTAGATATTAAAGAATATTTTAAAATAAACCACAGTAGTTATATTAAAATCATTTTGGTGAACACGTTACTGTTATGTGAGTGATGATATCTGAGTGTTAATCTGTTCATTTCCTATTTTAGAATCTACCTTTTTCATTGGTTTATATGTGAATTTTATCATGCAAATCACTGACTATCTGCATTCTAGAAAGAATAGGTGATCCTTCAAGTTGAAGCTAAATTATTCTGCTATTGCTGGCAACATTGTGATTGAATTTTCCTTCTTTACCCTGTAGGTGGCTGAATTGATTGAAAAAGACCTTGTATTAGTTGGATGCACAGCTATAGAGGACAAACTGCAAGAAGGGGTGCCAACCTGCATTGAAACTCTCTCTGCAGCTGGCATAAAAATTTGGGTGTTAACTGGAGATAAGATGGAAACAGCGATTAACATTGCATATGGTGAAGCTTCCATCTATCTTGATCTTGATCTTGATTAGTTTGTGTTGCTTGTTCTTCTCCTTAAACTATTCTTTCTGTCAGTTTTGGATTCTGGGTGTTCTTTTCCTGATCTCTCTTTCATCTAACATATGCAGCATGCAGCTTGGTAAACAATGACACCAAACAGTTCATCATTAGTTCAGAGACAGACGCTATTAGGGAGGCGTGACAAGTGCTTTGCAGACTAGTGAGAAAAGCAAGCAAAAAGATTGGAAAGGCCAAAAGAAAAGGATGTAACAGTACTATCTACTTGGCACTTGGATACTGTGGAACCACAGGAACAGTTGTGTTATGGATGGAGCTTCTCCCTTCCTGCAGACAGCCTAGCACTCCTTCAAAGAAGAGATGAGGCTGTGGTGTTTGGCTGGAGCCTGAAAGCTCCAGGAGTTATTCTTTGGTCGTGTTCAGGGCACATGTGGTTTTTGACGTGTAATGTTTGCAACCTTCTCTTATCTCCTAGCTGGGTTAACAGGGTTGTCTTGTATGGGATTCTTTCCCCTCTTTTTCCCCTCTTTAATACAAAGATATGCAGCTCTCCTGCTTGTTTGAGAAAAAAGAGAACAGGCAATAGAATCAGATCAGAGATCAGAATTGGGGGTGAGAGGCACAACAAAGGAGAACCGGAGAAGGTGAGAACAGGCAGTAGAATCAGATCAGAGATCAGAATTGGGGTTGAGAGGCAGCACAAAGGAGAACTGGAGAAGGTGATTCTGAAGCTTTCCATTCTGCTCTTTGATGCCCCTAACCAGGGGCTGTTCAGTTTCTCTTATTGCGTATCCCAGCAATGGCTTACACCTGTCCAGTTTGGTAGCACACTCCACACTTGCACAGGCTCATATACATGATACTAGCGTACGCATACCCCAACTTGTTTAGGACTAAGTGCTTTGTTCACAATGGTGCTGATGTGGAGCCAATCTTCACAATTAGATAGCCATATGAGCAAAACATGGGTATTTTCATGTGCAGTGGATTTAAGACAGTGAGGGTTTTTTCAGAAAATGTTGACTGTTTGGATATTACATAGAAGAATGGAAATGTCTGAGAAATCTAAGACTATTTGCAAGAAAAGAATTACCTATAAAAGAAGAAGCCAAAATTCTTAGCAGCAGCCACAAGTGCAGCCTCATCAGGTGAGGCAGCCTGGTAACTTATCTTTTCCGGAGTCTCCTCACCCTCTGGAAGAACTGTATGACAGATTGCAAGGCATCTAAAGAATTCCTAAAAATAACATCAGAAAAACAAAAGGTTGGTTTTCAGAACAAACTAGAATTTTATATCATTGTATCTGAGTTAACAAGAGACGAATAAAAATGACTTTTCATGCAGAAGACTCCAAACTTATTTAAAAACCTACCTTGCAAGCCTCAGGATTAGGTTCATTTCTCCAGGCACCGCGCATGATTCTAGCGTCATCAAAATTGAATCCTTTTTCATGGACCGCATTGGCAGACCTTTTACCCTATGAATTAAATAAAGAAATGTAAACATTGTTAGATTTGCAGACATAATGATACAATTTATTGACTTCAACAACACTAAATATTGCACCTCATCATCATCGATTTTAATTCCAGCCCGCTCTGCTCCTCCTTTCTCAATCTCTGTGATGCCAGTTCCATATATTTCTCCACCAATCGAGCATTTAAAGAATTCCATCAGGTTTCTTGTAAGCGTTCCAGTTTTGTCAGAAAATATATATTCAACCTGAACCATAATGTTGATTGTGAGTTAGATCTAAAGTAAGGCGAAATGTACAAAATGTTTATATCTCATATTTGTAATCGTGAAAATCTGACACCAAGATCCCAAGCATTCAGCTAAAATGAACAGATTATATGGAATATCCCCATGATATGGACAGAAAGAAGCCAAAAGACATTTTCATATTTATGCTCAGTGGGCAACAACACTCCTCCCCCACCCCCAAACCCCTCCCTTCTCCACAACAACAACAACAACAACAATAGCCTTTTATCCCAAGAAAGTTGGGGTAGGCTAGAGCTGAAACCCAAAAGAAACAAGGAAAAGAGAAACACAAAATAAAAGGGACGAGACAGAAGGAAGAGTTAGGGGAAACAGAAAAAGAGACAAAGGTCACGGTTCTGGCACGTTAATTGCTAGTCTCCAAGCGCTCCTATCCATAGCTAATTCCTTGGGGATATTCCACTCCTTAAGGTCTCTCTTAACCGACTCGTCCCAAGTTAGTTTAGGTCGGCCTCTACCTCTCTTTACATTATCGATCGGCACTAGAACCCCACTACGCACCGGCGCCTCAAGAGGCCTCCGTTGGACATGTCCAAACCATCTCAACCGATGCTGAATCAATTTCTCCTCAATTGGTGCCACCCCGACCCTATCCCGAATATCTTCGTTTCGAACTCTATTCCTTCTTGTGTGCCCACAGAACCAACGCAACATATGCATCTCTGCTACGCTCAGTTGCTGGACATGCCGCCTTTTTGTGGGCCAACATTCAGCACCGTATAACATCGCCGGACGAATCGCCGTCCTATAGAACTTACCCTTTAGCTTTTGTGGCACCCTCTTGTCACAAAGGACGCCAGAAGCTTGGCGCCATTTCATCCAACCAACTAAAATTCTATGCCTAACGTCTTCATCAATGTCGCCATCCTTTTGTACACAAATGGTGCAAATTATCTAACTTGTGGAATGAATCATGCTAGAAAGATGTAATCTACGCCAATACAAACACAACCACGTAGCATTGATCAGATAGTCCCGTACTCCCAGTTGAGTGACTAAATAGGAGTTTTCTTCAAACTGAAAACAGGATAAGGGGCAAAAGGAAGAGATTACCTGTCCAAGCTCCTCATTAAGATTAGAAGTCCGTGCCAAAGCAGGGGTGTTACTCTCAGCATGGTACATATGAAGATCGTTATTAATGAATTGTGTGCACTGTATGAATTTGATCATCTGGCGGCCAAAGGAAACATAAGCTCTGATAGTCCAAACATAGGTTAGGCCTAATAACAAGTTGAACAAAATACCTCAATGGACACATAAAGGGAAATGGGGATGATTGTTGAGTATAGAGTTATTAGAGTAAACATGGTTAAAATGGTCACCTGTGGAAGAAATAGTGTTTTAGAGCTGCAAGTATGAATTTAGATACAACTAAAATTGTCTAAAACAGTATATACCACAAATCTGTTTTTGGGATTGAACTGGTCCTCAACATGCCCACGCAATCCAAGATAAAAGTATTTTTCATTAATAAACACACCACTGTTGAAAAAAAGGAAAAACAGGTCCATTAGTACTAGTACAGATATAGCTTTAATCACCAAGAGCAAATTCTATGTAATAAGGACAACTATAACTGCATAATGCTTTTATTAGATAAAATAATTCATTTTGATGTTACAAAGGAATTTAAATTTAACAGCTAGCCTATGAGCATGTCTATGTCTCTCCCAACAGGGATGATGCCACATTCCGCAACCCTGGATCATGGTCCCAATTCGAGTGTCAGGATCGAACTGGGCCTCTGTCCCATTGTTGCAGGGTCACAAGCTCCAAATCAAGACTCCCATGTGAGAGAAGGGCTGAAGGGAGGAAGGAGGGAACTTGCAGCAGAGCTGGCCCAAGGTGGCCTGGCTCTTCGGGGGCAACGGAGTAGGCACTGCAACAAAGGTTTGAACGGAGTAGTGGTGGCTTCTGGTGACAGAGGCAGTTTACCGTGGGAGAGACATAGACATGCTCATAGGCTAGCTGTTAAATTTAAATTCCTTTGTAACATCAAAATGAATTATTTTATCTAATAAAAGCATTATGCAGTTATAGTTGTCCTTATTACATAGAATTTGCTCTTGGTGATTAAAGCTATATCTGTACTAGTACTAATGGACCTGTTTTTCCTTTTTTTCAACAGTGGTGTGTTTATTAATGAAAAATACTTTTATCTTGGATTGCGTGGGCATGTTGAGGACCAGTTCAATCCCAAAAACAGATTTGTGGTATATACTGTTTTAGACAATTTTAGTTGTATCTAAATTCATACTTGCAGCTCTAAAACACTATTTCTTCCACAGGTGACCATTTTAACCATGTTTACTCTAATAACTCTATACTCAACAATCATCCCCATTTCCCTTTATGTGTCCATTGAGGTATTTTGTTCAACTTGTTATTAGGCCTAACCTATGTTTGGACTATCAGAGCTTATGTTTCCTTTGGCCGCCAGATGATCAAATTCATACAGTGCACACAATTCATTAATAACGATCTTCATATGTACCATGCTGAGAGTAACACCCCTGCTTTGGCACGGACTTCTAATCTTAATGAGGAGCTTGGACAGGTAATCTCTTCCTTTTGCCCCTTATCCTGTTTTCAGTTTGAAGAAAACTCCTATTTAGTCACTCAACTGGGAGTACGGGACTATCTGATCAATGCTACGTGGTTGTGTTTGTATTGGCGTAGATTACATCTTTCTAGCATGATTCATTCCACAAGTTAGATAATTTGCACCATTTGTGTACAAAAGGATGGCGACATTGATGAAGACGTTAGGCATAGAATTTTAGTTGGTTGGATGAAATGGCGCCAAGCTTCTGGCGTCCTTTGTGACAAGAGGGTGCCACAAAAGCTAAAGGGTAAGTTCTATAGGACGGCGATTCGTCCGGCGATGTTATACGGTGCTGAATGTTGGCCCACAAAAAGGCGGCATGTCCAGCAACTGAGCGTAGCAGAGATGCATATGTTGCGTTGGTTCTGTGGGCACACAAGAAGGAATAGAGTTCGAAACGAAGATATTCGGGATAGGGTCGGGGTGGCACCAATTGAGGAGAAATTGATTCAGCATCGGTTGAGATGGTTTGGACATGTCCAACGGAGGCCTCTTGAGGCGCCGGTGCGTAGTGGGGTTCTAGTGCCGATCGATAATGTAAAGAGAGGTAGAGGCCGACCTAAACTAACTTGGGACGAGTCGGTTAAGAGAGACCTTAAGGAGTGGAATATCCCCAAGGAATTAGCTATGGATAGGAGCGCTTGGAGACTAGCAATTAACGTGCCAGAACCGTGACCTTTGTCTCTTTTTCTGTTTCCCCTAACTCTTCCTTCTGTCTCGTCCCTTTTATTTTGTGTTTCTCTTTTCCTTGTTTCTTTTGGGTTTCAGCTCTAGCCTACCCCAACTTTCTTGGGATAAAAGGCTATTGTTGTTGTTGTTGTTGTTGTGGAGAAGGGAGGGGTTTGGGGGTGGGGGGAGGAGTGTTGTTGCCCACTGAGCATAAATATGAAAATGTCTTTTGGCTTCTTTCTGTCCATATCATGGGGATATTCCATATAATCTGTTCATTTTAGCTGAATGCTTGGGATCTTGGTGTCAGATTTTCACGATTACAAATATGAGATATAAACATTTTGTACATTTCGCCTTACTTTAGATCTAACTCACAATCAACATTATGGTTCAGGTTGAATATATATTTTCTGACAAAACTGGAACGCTTACAAGAAACCTGATGGAATTCTTTAAATGCTCGATTGGTGGAGAAATATATGGAACTGGCATCACAGAGATTGAGAAAGGAGGAGCAGAGCGGGCTGGAATTAAAATCGATGATGATGAGGTGCAATATTTAGTGTTGTTGAAGTCAATAAATTGTATCATTATGTCTGCAAATCTAACAATGTTTACATTTCTTTATTTAATTCATAGGGTAAAAGGTCTGCCAATGCGGTCCATGAAAAAGGATTCAATTTTGATGACGCTAGAATCATGCGCGGTGCCTGGAGAAATGAACCTAATCCTGAGGCTTGCAAGGTAGGTTTTTAAATAAGTTTGGAGTCTTCTGCATGAAAAGTCATTTTTATTCGTCTCTTGTTAACTCAGATACAATGATATAAAATTCTAGTTTGTTCTGAAAACCAACCTTTTGTTTTTCTGATGTTATTTTTAGGAATTCTTTAGATGCCTTGCAATCTGTCATACAGTTCTTCCAGAGGGTGAGGAGACTCCGGAAAAGATAAGTTACCAGGCTGCCTCACCTGATGAGGCTGCACTTGTGGCTGCTGCTAAGAATTTTGGCTTCTTCTTTTATAGGTAATTCTTTTCTTGCAAATAGTCTTAGATTTCTCAGACATTTCCATTCTTCTATGTAATATCCAAACAGTCAACATTTTCTGAAAAAACCCTCACTGTCTTAAATCCACTGCACATGAAAATACCCATGTTTTGCTCATATGGCTATCTAATTGTGAAGATTGGCTCCACATCAGCACCATTGTGAACAAAGCACTTAGTCCTAAACAAGTTGGGGTATGCGTACGCTAGTATCATGTATATGAGCCTGTGCAAGTGTGGAGTGTGCTACCAAACTGGACAGGTGTAAGCCATTGCTGGGATACGCAATAAGAGAAACTGAACAGCCCCTGGTTAGGGGCATCAAAGAGCAGAATGGAAAGCTTCAGAATCACCTTCTCCAGTTCTCCTTTGTGCTGCCTCTCAACCCCAATTCTGATCTCTGATCTGATTCTACTGCCTGTTCTCACCTTCTCCGGTTCTCCTTTGTTGTGCCTCTCACCCCCAATTCTGATCTCTGATCTGATTCTATTGCCTGTTCTCTTTTTTCTCAAACAAGCAGGAGAGCTGCATATCTTTGTATTAAAGAGGGGAAAAAGAGGGGAAAGAATCCCATACAAGACAACCCTGTTAACCCAGCTAGGAGATAAGAGAAGGTTGCAAACATTACACGTCAAAAACCACATGTGCCCTGAACACGACCAAAGAATAACTCCTGGAGCTTTCAGGCTCCAGCCAAACACCACAGCCTCATCTCTTCTTTGAAGGAGTGCTAGGCTGTCTGCAGGAAGGGAGAAGCTCCATCCATAACACAACTGTTCCTGTGGTTCCACAGTATCCAAGTGCCAAGTAGATAGTACTGTTACATCCTTTTCTTTTGGCCTTTCCAATCTTTTTGCTTGCTTTTCTCACTAGTCTGCAAAGCACTTGTCACGGCGACCTGATGCACTGTATGCTCCAGCCCAAGAAGGCTAAACAGATTGGGTCAGAACTGATGAACAAAAACAATTTGTGAGGATGTGTTGCACTGTCTCCAATTATCAGGATGTGCAGACCCCCTTTTTGCTAAATGATCAGCTGTCAAACACTTGTTCCTAATAGCAAGCCATAGAAAGACCTTGCATTCGGAAGTCACCCATGGTTGCCTTGCTGTAAAGTCAACCAGTAAGTGGAGGGAATTGCCTTGCTGTAAAGTCAACAAGGCTGCCATAATATCAAGTTTAATTACTGAGCAGCAACCCTTGTAAAATCTGCCAGTATACCTGTCAGGCCCAGGAGCTTGATTAGATTGTAAACTGCATATAGTCGCCCATACCTCGTCTTCACTGTAAGGTGCATTTAAAACTGACAGGTCCTATCCTTCTGGATGAAAATACTGAAGGTTCAAAGTTGTATTCCTATGCAGGTGTACATGATGGCTAGAGATAAAACCCAACAATAGCCTCACGAACAAAAAAAAATAGTAATAATATAACAATGGTATGTCGTAGTGGCATTAGAAAGTTGGAGTAAGATACTTGTACCACTGCCCTGTTGTGAACATTTCCCATAACTAGGTCTATTCATATCCTTCAGGTTTATGTTTCTACTGGAGTAGTTCTTTTATTTCTGTAGTTGCAAAAAGAATAACCAATTTTCAGATATTAGTGAATGTATTGTTTTGAGGGTCACATTGTGCTTGTTTTGTAGGCGTACACCCACAACAGTTATGGTTCGTGAGTCACATGTTGAAAGGATGGGGAGTATACAAGATGTTCCATATGAAATTCTGAATGTTCTGGAATTCAACAGGTGAGTTTATTTGTTGTCTTTGTAGTGTAAATTCAGTGAGATGAAATTATTGTTTTGTTGTTTATATTTTACTGTACTAACAGTACGAGAAAGCGACAATCGGTGGTTTGTCGTTTCCCAAATGGAAGATTAGTTCTCTATTGCAAGGTAATACAAGGAAGACGGCCTTGGTTTGACTTCTGTTTTGTTTGTCGCACTAGCTGACATAATCTTTGTGTAAATAGGGTGCTGATAATGTCGTATATGAACGATTGGCTGATGGAAACCATGATATGAAAAAGATCAGCAGAGAGCATCTAGAGCAATTTGGTTCTGCTGGCTTGCGTACACTTTGTCTTGCCTATCGGGATCTTAGCAGGGAGCAATACGAAAGCTGGAACGAGAAGTTTGTACAAGCAAAATCATCTTTACGAGATCGTGATAAGAAGCTCGATGAGGTTAATGGGTTACCATCTTTTGGTTATTACTATGACGATTGACATGAATTCTGACAATGTATTTGCTTGAACCATGGTCCTTTCTGTTAGAACTTATGCTACTGGATCTATAATTTGTTTAGTACCACGTCTTCACTTGCTTGGATGGTTTCTTATTTAAGCGGGTGCACCTCATGCATTGTTAGAAGGAAGCATGACTCAGTAGCATGAAACATTTCGAGCTCTAGACATTGTTATTAATTTTTCCCCTGAAAAGTGTATGTGACATTCATTAGCACTTTGCTACCATGCACTCATAACATATTAGAGTTTTCTTACTTCCTTTGTATATTTAATGAGACTTATCCAGGCTTTCCTTTTATAACAAAGCTACATGGGCCGTGCTGCCTGTGAAAGCAGCCACATGCAATTATTGCAGTTTTGTCTAGTTTGTTGTTATTTGCTGCAATACCAATGCTAAGTGGTTTGAACATCCTGTAATGGTGATCTCAATTAGATATTAAAGAATATTTTAAAATAAACCACAGTAGTTATATTAAAATCATTTTGGTGAACACGTTACTGTTATGTGAGTGATGATATCTGAGTGTTAATCTGTTCATTTCCTATTTAGAATCTACCTTTTTCAATCAATTCAGCCACCTACAGGGTAAAGAAGGAAAATTCAATCACAATGTTGCCAGCAATAGCAGAATAATTTAGCTTCAACTTGAAGGATCACCTATTTTAGAATCTACCTTTTTCATTGGTTTATATGTGAATTTTATCATGCAAATCACTGACTATCTGCATTCTAGAAAGAATAGGTGATCCTTCAAGTTGAAGCTAAATTATTCTGCTATTGCTGGCAACATTGTGATTGAATTTTCCTTCTTTACCCTGTAGGTGGCTGAATTGATTGAAAAAGGTAGATTCTAAAATAGGAAATGAACAGATTAACACTCAGATATCATCACTCACATAACAGTAACGTGTTCACCAAAATGATTTTAATATAACTACTGTGGTTTATTTTAAAATATTCTTTAATATCTAATTGAGATCACCATTACAGGATGTTCAAACCACTTAGCATTGGTATTGCAGCAAATAACAACAAACTAGACAAAACTGCAATAATTGCATGTGGCTGCTTTCACAGGCAGCACGGCCCATGTAGCTTTGTTATAAAAGGAAAGCCTGGATAAGTCTCATTAAATATACAAAGGAAGTAAGAAAACTCTAATATGTTATGAGTGCATGGTAGCAAAGTGCTAATGAATGTCACATACACTTTTCAGGGGAAAAATTAATAACAATGTCTAGAGCTCGAAATGTTTCATGCTACTGAGTCATGCTTCCTTCTAACAATGCATGAGGTGCACCCGCTTAAATAAGAAACCATCCAAGCAAGTGAAGACGTGGTACTAAACAAATTATAGATCCAGTAGCATAAGTTCTAACAGAAAGGACCATGGTTCAAGCAAATACATTGTCAGAATTCATGTCAATCGTCATAGTAATAACCAAAAGATGGTAACCCATTAACCTCATCGAGCTTCTTATCACGATCTCGTAAAGATGATTTTGCTTGTACAAACTTCTCGTTCCAGCTTTCGTATTGCTCCCTGCTAAGATCCCGATAGGCAAGACAAAGTGTACGCAAGCCAGCAGAACCAAATTGCTCTAGATGCTCTCTGCTGATCTTTTTCATATCATGGTTTCCATCAGCCAATCGTTCATATACGACATTATCAGCACCCTATTTACACAAAGATTATGTCAGCTAGTGCGACAAACAAAACAGAAGTCAAACCAAGGCCGTCTTCCTTGTATTACCTTGCAATAGAGAACTAATCTTCCATTTGGGAAACGACAAACCACCGATTGTCGCTTTCTCGTACTGTTAGTACAGTAAAATATAAACAACAAAACAATAATTTCATCTCACTGAATTTACACTACAAAGACAACAAATAAACTCACCTGTTGAATTCCAGAACATTCAGAATTTCATATGGAACATCTTGTATACTCCCCATCCTTTCAACATGTGACTCACGAACCATAACTGTTGTGGGTGTACGCCTACAAAACAAGCACAATGTGACCCTCAAAACAATACATTCACTAATATCTGAAAATTGGTTATTCTTTTTGCAACTACAGAAATAAAAGAACTACTCCAGTAGAAACATAAACCTGAAGGATATGAATAGACCTAGTTATGGGAAATGTTCACAACAGGGCAGTGGTACAAGTATCTTACTCCAACTTTCTAATGCCACTACGACATACCATTGTTATATTATTACTATTTTTTTTTGTTCGTGAGGCTATTGTTGGGTTTTATCTCTAGCCATCATGTACACCTGCATAGGAATACAACTTTGAACCTTCAGTATTTTCATCCAGAAGGATAGGACCTGTCAGTTTTAAATGCACCTTACAGTGAAGACGAGGTATGGGCGACTATATGCAGTTTACAATCTAATCAAGCTCCTGGGCCTGACAGGTATACTGGCAGATTTTACAAGGGTTGCTGCTCAGTAATTAAACTTGATATTATGGCAGCCTTGTTGACTTTACAGCAAGGCAATTCCCTCCACTTACTGGTTGACTTTACAGCAAGGCAACCATGGGTGACTTCCGAATGCAAGGTCTTTCTATGGCTTGCTATTAGGAACAAGTGTTTGACAGCTGATCATTTAGCAAAAAGGGGGTCTGCACATCCTGATAATTGGAGACAGTGCAACACATCCTCACAAATTGTTTTTGTTCATCAGTTCTGACCCAATCTGTTTAGCCTTCTTGGGCTGGAGCATACAGTGCATCAGGTCGCCGTGACAAGTGCTTTGCAGACTAGTGAGAAAAGCAAGCAAAAAGATTGGAAAGGCCAAAAGAAAAGGATGTAACAGTACTATCTACTTGGCACTTGGATACTGTGGAACCACAGGAACAGTTGTGTTATGGATGGAGCTTCTCCCTTCCTGCAGACAGCCTAGCACTCCTTCAAAGAAGAGATGAGGCTGTGGTGTTTGGCTGGAGCCTGAAAGCTCCAGGAGTTATTCTTTGGTCGTGTTCAGGGCACATGTGGTTTTTGACGTGTAATGTTTGCAACCTTCTCTTATCTCCTAGCTGGGTTAACAGGGTTGTCTTGTATGGGATTCTTTCCCCTCTTTTTCCCCTCTTTAATACAAAGATATGCAGCTCTCCTGCTTGTTTGAGAAAAAAGAGAACAGGCAATAGAATCAGATCAGAGATCAGAATTGGGGGTGAGAGGCACAACAAAGGAGAACCGGAGAAGGTGAGAACAGGCAGTAGAATCAGATCAGAGATCAGAATTGGGGTTGAGAGGCAGCACAAAGGAGAACTGGAGAAGGTGATTCTGAAGCTTTCCATTCTGCTCTTTGATGCCCCTAACCAGGGGCTGTTCAGTTTCTCTTATTGCGTATCCCAGCAATGGCTTACACCTGTCCAGTTTGGTAGCACACTCCACACTTGCACAGGCTCATATACATGATACTAGCGTACGCATACCCCAACTTGTTTAGGACTAAGTGCTTTGTTCACAATGGTGCTGATGTGGAGCCAATCTTCACAATTAGATAGCCATATGAGCAAAACATGGGTATTTTCATGTGCAGTGGATTTAAGACAGTGAGGGTTTTTTCAGAAAATGTTGACTGTTTGGATATTACATAGAAGAATGGAAATGTCTGAGAAATCTAAGACTATTTGCAAGAAAAGAATTACCTATAAAAGAAGAAGCCAAAATTCTTAGCAGCAGCCACAAGTGCAGCCTCATCAGGTGAGGCAGCCTGGTAACTTATCTTTTCCGGAGTCTCCTCACCCTCTGGAAGAACTGTATGACAGATTGCAAGGCATCTAAAGAATTCCTAAAAATAACATCAGAAAAACAAAAGGTTGGTTTTCAGAACAAACTAGAATTTTATATCATTGTATCTGAGTTAACAAGAGACGAATAAAAATGACTTTTCATGCAGAAGACTCCAAACTTATTTAAAAACCTACCTTGCAAGCCTCAGGATTAGGTTCATTTCTCCAGGCACCGCGCATGATTCTAGCGTCATCAAAATTGAATCCTTTTTCATGGACCGCATTGGCAGACCTTTTACCCTATGAATTAAATAAAGAAATGTAAACATTGTTAGATTTGCAGACATAATGATACAATTTATTGACTTCAACAACACTAAATATTGCACCTCATCATCATCGATTTTAATTCCAGCCCGCTCTGCTCCTCCTTTCTCAATCTCTGTGATGCCAGTTCCATATATTTCTCCACCAATCGAGCATTTAAAGAATTCCATCAGGTTTCTTGTAAGCGTTCCAGTTTTGTCAGAAAATATATATTCAACCTGAACCATAATGTTGATTGTGAGTTAGATCTAAAGTAAGGCGAAATGTACAAAATGTTTATATCTCATATTTGTAATCGTGAAAATCTGACACCAAGATCCCAAGCATTCAGCTAAAATGAACAGATTATATGGAATATCCCCATGATATGGACAGAAAGAAGCCAAAAGACATTTTCATATTTATGCTCAGTGGGCAACAACACTCCTCCCCCCACCCCCAAACCCCTCCCTTCTCCACAACAACAACAACAACAACAATAGCCTTTTATCCCAAGAAAGTTGGGGTAGGCTAGAGCTGAAACCCAAAAGAAACAAGGAAAAGAGAAACACAAAATAAAAGGGACGAGACAGAAGGAAGAGTTAGGGGAAACAGAAAAAGAGACAAAGGTCACGGTTCTGGCACGTTAATTGCTAGTCTCCAAGCGCTCCTATCCATAGCTAATTCCTTGGGGATATTCCACTCCTTAAGGTCTCTCTTAACCGACTCGTCCCAAGTTAGTTTAGGTCGGCCTCTACCTCTCTTTACATTATCGATCGGCACTAGAACCCCACTACGCACCGGCGCCTCAAGAGGCCTCCGTTGGACATGTCCAAACCATCTCAACCGATGCTGAATCAATTTCTCCTCAATTGGTGCCACCCCGACCCTATCCCGAATATCTTCGTTTCGAACTCTATTCCTTCTTGTGTGCCCACAGAACCAACGCAACATATGCATCTCTGCTACGCTCAGTTGCTGGACATGCCGCCTTTTTGTGGGCCAACATTCAGCACCGTATAACATCGCCGGACGAATCGCCGTCCTATAGAACTTACCCTTTAGCTTTTGTGGCACCCTCTTGTCACAAAGGACGCCAGAAGCTTGGCGCCATTTCATCCAACCAACTAAAATTCTATGCCTAACGTCTTCATCAATGTCGCCATCCTTTTGTACACAAATGGTGCAAATTATCTAACTTGTGGAATGAATCATGCTAGAAAGATGTAATCTACGCCAATACAAACACAACCACGTAGCATTGATCAGATAGTCCCGTACTCCCAGTTGAGTGACTAAATAGGAGTTTTCTTCAAACTGAAAACAGGATAAGGGGCAAAAGGAAGAGATTACCTGTCCAAGCTCCTCATTAAGATTAGAAGTCCGTGCCAAAGCAGGGGTGTTACTCTCAGCATGGTACATATGAAGATCGTTATTAATGAATTGTGTGCACTGTATGAATTTGATCATCTGGCGGCCAAAGGAAACATAAGCTCTGATAGTCCAAACATAGGTTAGGCCTAATAACAAGTTGAACAAAATACCTCAATGGACACATAAAGGGAAATGGGGATGATTGTTGAGTATAGAGTTATTAGAGTAAACATGGTTAAAATGGTCACCTGTGGAAGAAATAGTGTTTTAGAGCTGCAAGTATGAATTTAGATACAACTAAAATTGTCTAAAACAGTATATACCACAAATCTGTTTTTGGGATTGAACTGGTCCTCAACATGCCCACGCAATCCAAGATAAAAGTATTTTTCATTAATAAACACACCACTGTTGAAAAAAAGGAAAAACAGGTCCATTAGTACTAGTACAGATATAGCTTTAATCACCAAGAGCAAATTCTATGTAATAAGGACAACTATAACTGCATAATGCTTTTATTAGATAAAATAATTCATTTTGATGTTACAAAGGAATTTAAATTTAACAGCTAGCCTATGAGCATGTCTATGTCTCTCCCAACAGGGATGATGCCACATTCCGCAACCCTGGATCATGGTCCCAATTCGAGTGTCAGGATCGAACTGGGCCTCTGTCCCATTGTTGCAGGGTCACAAGCTCCAAATCAAGACTCCCATGTGAGAGAAGGGAGGGGTTTGGGGGTGGGGGGAGGAGTGTTGTTGCCCACTGAGCATAAATATGAAAATGTCTTTTGGCTTCTTTCTGTCCATATCATGGGGATATTCCATATAATCTGTTCATTTTAGCTGAATGCTTGGGATCTTGGTGTCAGATTTTCACGATTACAAATATGAGATATAAACATTTTGTACATTTCGCCTTACTTTAGATCTAACTCACAATCAACATTATGGTTCAGGTTGAATATATATTTTCTGACAAAACTGGAACGCTTACAAGAAACCTGATGGAATTCTTTAAATGCTCGATTGGTGGAGAAATATATGGAACTGGCATCACAGAGATTGAGAAAGGAGGAGCAGAGCGGGCTGGAATTAAAATCGATGATGATGAGGTGCAATATTTAGTGTTGTTGAAGTCAATAAATTGTATCATTATGTCTGCAAATCTAACAATGTTTACATTTCTTTATTTAATTCATAGGGTAAAAGGTCTGCCAATGCGGTCCATGAAAAAGGATTCAATTTTGATGACGCTAGAATCATGCGCGGTGCCTGGAGAAATGAACCTAATCCTGAGGCTTGCAAGGTAGGTTTTTAAATAAGTTTGGAGTCTTCTGCATGAAAAGTCATTTTTATTCGTCTCTTGTTAACTCAGATACAATGATATAAAATTCTAGTTTGTTCTGAAAACCAACCTTTTGTTTTTCTGATGTTATTTTAGGAATTCTTTAGATGCCTTGCAATCTGTCATACAGTTCTTCCAGAGGGTGAGGAGACTCCGGAAAAGATAAGTTACCAGGCT
>JAHUYU010002039.1:0-22140 GCA_030439765.1 Tripidium arundinaceum | reverse complement strand
CCTGAAGAGAAACAATGGGTACCTCGATGCCCGCCAGTGAGAATAAAATAGCCCATACTCTTAGAAGCACTCTTCAAAAGAAAGAGAGAGTCATAATAAAAGGAGTATAAAAAAACATTTGTTTCCACACACTTGCACTTCTTGATCTAAGTGTATGACTTGTATCTCCTTTTGGTCCGGTTTTTGACTTAGCAATATTATGAAATGCAAGTATGCTATTTTCTTCATACCTACCTGCAACTCCACATAAGCCAATTAGAAGTAGGTTGAAGGAAAGGCAAAAATTTCAAAAGCCTTTGGTAAGGAATACATAGACACATTGAGCGAATGAGTGAATCATTCGAGGAACTATTTTTCTTTGCAAAAATATTTAAAAACTCTGGATAGATGGTTAATCAAAGAATAGAGGATTAGTGGTTCTACATTAACTGGTCTGTCTTATGATTACTAAGGATTAAGAGTCAAGGTACATAAGCCCCATGAATTATAAAATAATAAGAGGATGAGCAATATGCTAGTATATTCAGATTGTGGAAGAACACTTAGTTATAAACCTGGTACTCTTAGAATATAATCAGCATTGCAGCAACTCCTGATCAACAACCTTTGTCTTAGCTTTTGCCTGGGGACGTGCAAAGGGTAAGCTTGGGGGAACTTGTTGGCGGTCACTAATGACATATTTCATACCGCCAACTTGTATGAAAAATGGAGAAAAATGCTTGTTTTACATACATATGACTTTGGTATTCACCTAGTTCCACATGTATTGGAAGATTACTGTTTTGCAGGACTTAAGTGTGGAATTAGTGTAAAATTCGGGAAAATGCACAATCACAAAGCGTATTTCGCGCAGTCCAAGTTGAAGCATGCAAAAAAGGCCAAATCCACGATGTGAACCAGGGCCAATACCCAACATAGAAGTGATCCAGACCCATCAGGGAGCCCACCAGACAAAGTCGGTGGCGAGAGGCGGCAGCCAGGGTGCGGCCGACCCCCTGGTGCGGCCGCCCCCCTGGTGGCGCATCTCGGCCCATCTTTCGCATGTCGGTTCCTATGGCGGTGCTAAAGGTAGTTCCATGGGTTACCAAGAATATTCGTCCACGAACCAACCTCTAGGCACTATATAATGTAGCCATGTTCTCCTCTGTAAAAACAGAAGTTTCAACATAAGTTTCAAACAAGTTTCACAAGTTATATCCAGGCAATACAACTCCAGAGCTCTCTAGTTTTAGTTTATCCTTTTAGTTGTAGTTTAGATCTAGAGCAGAGCTTCAAGTTGTAAAGAGGAGAAGAACATCTTGGCTGTTCTTGGTATGAATAAATCTAGTTCTAGTTCCATTTTGTTCTTGTTCTCTACTTATAATTTATAGTATTGTTCTTGAATTAGAGCTAAGTTCTTCATTCATGTTCTTTGTATTAGAATTAGTTCGTAGTTCAAGTATGATGATCATGATGATTAGAACTCTAATCTTAATTAAACATATAGTTAGTGTAATTATGTTTAGACTAATGTCTGGATGGTGGTTTATCAAGTCTTCGGGCTTGCATATGTTCTCGACCTGGGGGGACATATGTGGTTTTCGTGTATGCAAGTGTGGTACTTGGATACAAGGGAACGGGTAATTGCACTTCGTACTCCACGGTAGTGGGGTAGGCGGCAGGTGGTGACAGCCCTGTCCGTCCCTCGTATTCCCCCACGTTCGGGTATGGTGTAGGAGTCTAAAGCGATGCGGGGAGCTGGCAGACCAGACCTTAGGCATTCTCCTGATCCATCTAGATATTAATCTAACCATGTTTATATTAATTGTATGACTTGCTAGAATTCTTGACAATAACTGTAATAGATTGTTCTAGTTAGGATATTCTTTTATTCAATTATCTTTCTTTAACCCCCGATAGAGATGCTCATTAAGCATGTGAAACTTCGTTATCCTTAATTTATCAATACTGAAACTTCACTATCCCCAATTTATCAATGTTTCATTTACCCCTTGATGAACAATTGATTATTATGCTATATTATTAACATTGAGCTATTCAATATCCATGATTAGCTATTGCCTTCCCATGGGAAAATATAAATAACGATACCTGGAATACTCTAGGTGATATGCTATAATGATAGATCTGTGCGCTTGCGGATTGAGCCTGAACTATCAGTGTATTTGTTAGCATTATTACCTATGAATGGTTGAAATGCTACATTCATAGTGATAGTGTTAATAAATACCAACGAGTATTTCTAGCGCCGTTACCTAGGATGGGTCGTTTATCTATCTTGGTAATGACGTTAAGAAATGCCAACAAGTATGGAAAGGAGTGCTTGCTGCCATGGCTTGGAAATTGAGGATATGTTCGATGGAAATATGAGCACTTGGTTGCACATTCAATCTTGTGTATTGTATCCCCCTTTATAGTATGGCATGTCCTATAGTCAATTTTGAAATAGAAAAATGAATTAAACACCTTCGAGCTCATCTCCGCAAACTTTTGTAATTGGGGGCTCCATCAACATGAGTATTATCCTCTTTACTTCTTTCTTGCTTGTCATCTTGATTAATCTCATTAGTCTCCTAATTGCATGGTCATTATCACCAAAACCCACAATTAGGGCTTGATTGCACTTACACCACCCCAGGTCGCCGATAGGATGCCTCCGCCCCGGACTTCGTGTGACCCTGCCTGTACTTGTACCTGCAAAACTTTGGTGTCCAGCCACTTGGTCCAAATCAAACATTAGTGATATATTGAAATCTTTCACATGGACGTGAGACTTCAGCCGTATGGCCGCGATAAATCATTTTGAGTGCACATCTTGGACCTCTTTTTAGCATACTTGAATGAAATATTCCTCTATGATTATGCCTCTAGCTATGGTGATATATTGAAATTGATGTGCACCATTTAGCAGGTTCATTGTGTCGGCAATGTGAGTGATTAGAGAAGTAAACTCGATGGAGCCGTCTCTACTAAACACTCCTTGCCAATGAGCAACTAAGAGTTTGACAGGTGAAACACGAATTTTATGTGCCATGGCATACAACAGTCTTAAATCAGCAACTCTTAAAGGCCGAACATCGTGGTGAGGAAAAAGAGTTACAACCATCCAACTGTGAATAAAGCGAAGGGTAGGATTATGGATCTCATTGGGTCTTGGTTTAGAGCAATCATGTGAGGTGGTTATGGCTTCCCAAAACTCATCTTTATTAAATCTACGGGTGGCATGATTTAAATCTAGCAAGCATGCCTCATCAAAACCAAGAGCAACATTTAATTGACTCCAAGTAAGATTAAACTCTTGGTTGAACATGCGAAAATAAACCCCATCATGAGTAACATGTAACAAGCACAAGAACTCTATGGTAAGGATCCTAATTCCTAGTTCATCAGCACAGTTCCAGAAACCTAGCCAACCAATAGTAGAAAAGACAGTATTAAATTCCACATCCATACTTGTCCTGTTGAGGAGGCTTGGGTCAAGTATCATGGTGTGTTCAAAAGTGCGCCCCCGGATGGAGAGATATTTTTGGTACTCTTGTTGGTTAAACAAGAGACTGCTCTCACTATCCATTACTCTCAGCGGGGGTACAACAATTGCACCATGATATTGAATCCCACTTGGTGCAGCTTGCTCGTGTGCACCATGATGTTGTTCCTCTTGACTTTGTTCATCGCTTGGCATGTCCTCCCAAGAGAAACGGGCAGAACCTCCTCTTCTCCTTCTTTGAGAATCACCATCAGAGTGGCGAGAGCGCCGAGACGAGCTCCCACCAACTGCATCCTTCACCTTCTTGACCACCTTCTTGAACAGGTTCTTCATCTCTGCACAAGAAGAGACACAAAAACACAACTAGGACGACAAAATATTAGCGTTAGCATTAGTAGTTAGTCGTCCAAGTTAGCAGTCCTTGTGGGGCGTGGTCGCCTCCACAAAAACCATTCTTTTGGGTAATCAGACTCCACAAATCGTTCTTGCGGGGTGTAACAACCACCACAAACGTTCTTGAGAGAGTGATTCAAGAACAAAGACAAGGTTTAAAATGCAACTAAAATGCAAGAGAAAAAACAGCAAGTATTTTTGGGATTTTCTTTAAGTGGCTAAACTATGAACTAAGTTTGAGAAGAATTCACAAAGCTTGAGAGAATGGGGAGATGGGAGCTTGGAATTTTCGAAGGTTTTGAGTGTGGAAGTGAGCTCCCTTTGCATGGATTTTTATAGCCAAAGAAGATGGCAGCAAGGAGGCCTCAAGAGGAAGGGCCTCCCTAGGATGAGAGGTGTGTCTTCATCTCCTCCCATGTCAAGCACCGATGATCAAGTGCTCCATTGGATCTCAAGTTCTTCTTGAAGCTTTCTGCGACCTTGGCTCAGGAGTCAACATCATGTCCAAGGTAACGTATGATAAGCTATTATGTGGTCCTTTGTCCGCAACTCGTATTCGTCTGCAGCTGGCAGATCAGAGCATCTGTTTCCCCGAGGGACTTGCCAAGGACATCTTGGTAAAACTCCGTGAGGAGTACATCCCCGTGGATTTCATGGTGCTTGACATGGGAGGAGATGAAGACACACCTCTCATCCTAGGGAGGCCCTTCCTCTTGAGGCCTCCTTGCTGCCATCTTCTTTGGCTATAAAAATCCATGCAAAGGGAGCTCACTTCCACACTCAAAACCTTCGAAAATTCCAAGCTCCCATCTCCCCATTCTCTCAAGCTTTGTGAATTCTTCTCAAACTTAGTTCATAGTTTAGCCACTTAAAGAAAATCCCAAAAATACTTGCTGGTTTTTTCTCTTGCATTTTAGTTGCATTTTAAACCTTGTCTTTGTTCTTGAATCACTCTCTCAAGAACGTTTGTGGTGGTTGTTACACCCCGCAAGAACGATTTGTGGAGTCTGATTACCCAAAAGAATGGTTTTGTGGAGGCGACCACGCCCCACAAGGACTGCTAACTTGGACGACTAACTACTAATGCTAACGCTAATATTTTGTCGTCCTAGTTGTGTTTTTGTGTCTCTTCTTGTGCAGAGATGAAGAACCTGTTCAAGAAGGTGGTCAAGAAGGTGAAGGATGCAGTTGGTGGGAGCTCGTCTCGGCGCTCTCGCCACTCTGATGGTGATTCTCAAAGAAGGAGAAGAGGAGGTTCTGCCCGTTTCTCTTGGGAGGACATGCCAAGCGATGAACAAAGTCAAGAGGAACAACATCATGGTGCACACGAGCAAGCTGCACCAAGTGGGATTCAATATCATGGTGCAATTGTTGTACCCCCGCTGAGAGTAATGGATAGTGAGAGCAGTCTCTTGTTTAACCAACAAGAGTACCAAAAATATCTCTCCATCCGGGGGCGCACTTTTGAACACACCATGATACTTGACCCAAGCCTCCTCAACAGGACAAGTATGGATGTGGAATTTAATACTGTCTTTTCTACTATTGGTGGCTAGGTTTCTGGAACTGTGCTGATGAACTAGGAATTAGGATCCTTACCATAGAGTTCTTGTGCTTGTTACAAGTTACTCATGATGGGGTTTATTTTCGCATGTTCAACCAAGAGTTTAATCTTACTTGGAGTCAATTAAATGTTGCTCTTGGTTTTGATGAGGCATGCTTGCTAGATTTAAATCATGCCACCCGTAGATTTAATAAAGATGAGTTTTGGGAAGCCATAACCACCTCACATGATTGCTCTAAACCAAGACCCAATGAGATCCATAATCCTACCCTTCGCTTTATTCACAGTTGGATGGTTGTAACTCTTTTTCCTCACCACGATGTTCGGCCTTTAAGAGTTGCTGATTTAAGACTGTTGTATGCCATGGCACATAAAATTCGTGTTTCACCTGTCAAACTCTTAGTTGCTCATTGGCAAGGAGTGTTTAGTAGAGACGGCTCCATCGAGTTTACTTCTCTAATCACTCACATTGCCGACACAATGAACCTGCTAAATGGTGCACATCAATTTCAATATATCACCATAGCTAGAGGCATAATCATAGAGGAATATTTCATTCAAGTATGCTAAAAAGAGGTCCAAGATGTGCACTCAAAATGATTTATCGCGGCAATACGGCTGAAGTCTCACGTCCATGTGAAAGATTTCAATATATCACTAATGTTTGATTTGGACCAAGTGGCTGGACACCAAAGTTTTGCAGGTACAAGTACAGGCAGGGTCACACGAAGTCCGGGGCGGAGGCATCCTATCGGCGACCTGGGGTGGTGTAAGTGCAATCAAGCCCTAATTGTGGGTTTTGGTGATAATGACCATGCAATTAGGAGACTAATGAGATTAATCAAGATGACAAGCAAGAAAGAAGTAAAGAGGATAATACTCATGTTGATGGAGCCCCCAATTACAAAAGTTTGCGGAGATGAGCTCGAAGGTGTTTAATTCATTTTCTATTTCAAAATTGACTATAGGACATGCCATACTATAAAGGGGGATACAATACACAAGATTGAATGTGCAACCAAGTGCTCATATTTCCATCGAACATATCCTCAATTTCCAAGCCATGGCAGCAAGCACTCCTTTCCATACTTGTTGGCATTTCTTAACGTCATTACCAAGATAGATAAACGACCCATCCTAGGTAACGGCGCTAGAAATACTCGTTGGTATTTATTAACACTATCACTATGAATGTAGCATTTCAACCATTCATAGGTAATAATGCTAACAAATACACTGATAGTTCAGGCTCAATCCGCAAGCGCACAGATCTATCATTATAGCATATCACCTAGAGTATTCCAGGTATCGTTATTTATATTTTCCCATGGGAAGGCAATAGCTAATCATGGATATTGAATAGCTCAATGTTAATAATATAGCATAATAATCAATTGTTCATCAAGGGTAAATGAAACATTGATAAATTGGGGATAGTGAAGTTTCAGTATTGATAAATTAAGGATAACGAAGTTTCACATGCTTAAATGAGCATCTCTATCGGGGGTTAAAGAAAGATAATTGAATAAAAGAATATCCTAACTAGAACAATCTATTACAGTTATTGTCAAGAATTCTAGCAAGTCATACAATTAATATAAACATGGTTAGATTAATATCTAGATGGATCAGGAGAATGCCTAAGGTCTGGTCTGCCAGCTCCCCGCATCGCTTTAGACTCCTACACCATACCCGAACGTGGGGGAATACGAGGGACGGACAGGGCTGTCACCACCTGCCGCCTACCCCACTACCGTGGAGTACGAAGTGCAATTACCCGTTCCCTTGTATCCAAGTACCACACTTGCATACACGAAAACCACATATGTCCCCCCAGGTCGAGAACATATGCAAGCCCGAAGACTTGATAAACCACCATCCAGACATTAGTCTAAACATAATTACACTAACTATATGTTTAATTAAGATTAGAGTTCTAATCATCATGATCATCATACTTGAACTACGAACTAATTCTAATACAAAGAACATGAATGAAGAACTTAGCTCTAATTCAAGAACAATACTATAAATATAAGTAGAGAACAAGAACAAAATGGAACTAGAACTAGATTTATTCATACCAAGAACAGCCAAGATGTTCTTCTCCTCTTTACAACTTGAAGCTCTGCTCTAGATCTAAACTACAACTAAAAGGATAAACTAAAACTAGAGAGCTCTGGAGTTGTATTGCCTGGATATAACTTGTGAAACTTGTTTGAAACTTATGTTGAAACTTCTGTTTTTACAGAGGAGAACATGGCTACATTATATAGTGCCTAGAGGTTGGTTCGTGGACGAATATTCTTGGTAACCCATGGAACTACCTTTAGCACCGCCATAGGAACCGACATGCGAAAGATGGGCCCGAGATGCGCCACCAGGGGGGCGGCCGCACCAGGGGGTCGGCCGCACCCTGGCTGCCGCCTCTCGCCACCGACTTTGTCTGGTGGGCTCCCTGATGGGTCTGGATCACTTCTATGTTGGGTATTGGCCCTGGTTCACATCGTGGATTTGGCCTTTTTTGCATGCTTCAACTTGGACTGCGCGAAATACGCTTTGTGATTGTGCATTTTCCCGAATTTTACACTAATTCCACACTTAAGTCCTGCAAAACAGTAATCTTCCAATACATGTGGAACTAGGTGAATACCAAAGTCATATGTATGTAAAACAAGCATTTTTCTCCATTTTTCATACAAGTTGGCGGTATGAAATATGTCATTAGTGACCGCCAACAAGTTCCCCCAAGCTTACCCTTTGCACGTCCAGGCAAAAGCTAAGACAAAGGTGTTGATCAGGAGTTGCTGCAATGCTGATTATATTCTAAGAGTACCAGGTTTATAACTAAGTGTTCTTCCTCAATCTGAATATACTAGCATATTGCTCATCCTCTTATTATTTTATAATTCATGGGGCTTATGTACCTTGACTCTTAATCCTTAGTAATCATAAGACAGACCAGTTAATGTAGAACCACTAATCCTCTATTCTTTGATTAACCATCTATCCAGAGTTTTTAAATATTTTTGCAAAGAAAAATAGTTCCTCGAATGATTCACTCATTCGCTCAATGTGTCTATGTATTCCTTACCAAAGGCTTTTGAAATTTTTGCCTTTCCTTCAACCTACTTCTAATTGGCTTATGTGGAGTTGCAGGTAGGTATGAAGAAAATAGCATACTTGCATTTCATAATATTGCTAAGTCAAAAACCGGACCAAAAGGAGATACAAGTCATACACTTAGATCAAGAAGTGCAAGTGTGTGGAAACAAATGTTTTTTTATACTCCTTTTATTATGACTCTCTCTTTCTTTGAGAGTGCTTCTAAGAGTATGGGCTATTTTATTCTCACTGGCGGGCATCGAGGTACCCATTGTTTTCTCTCAGGCGAGCATCGAAGTGCTCATTGTTTTCTCTCTTTTTTTATGCATCATGCTCTTTGGCATGCTTTCTTTTCTCATGCACTTTGGCATGGTTTTTTTTAACATAGCCCACAATCTTTTGGCACATGAATATTTTTTGGAGAGAGAATCACAATAATTGAAGCATTTTTAGTGAACATAATGGATTGCGTAACTCTTAGTGCAAGAGTTAGCATTTTATTTGTGGGTGTACGTGAATCTTGATCTTGGGTGCATGAAAATAATCTCAACAATGGTCACAACAATTTGACAAAGATCAATGAAAATACAGGTAGCATATGAGTATGGTTTCTTATACTAAGAACATCATATGGCTCTGGTAGGAAATAATATCATTGAGGAACTTAAGATTTTGAATTTTAAAAGATAAAATCTCTGGATATCTAGTCTCTCTTAGAACAAAGTCATAATAAATTCATACTTCACTAAATCTTATCTCATAACACTTTAGACTAGAGTTAGGCTTTATGCATCCCACTAAGTTCAAATTTTATAAATGAGCAATTCAGCTAATAAACTCAAATATTAGGGAACTCAAAGAATAGAGGATTAGTGGTTCTACATTAACTGGTCTGTCTTATGATTACTAAGGATTAAGAGTCAAGGTACATAAGCCCCATGAATTATAAAATAATAAGAGGATGAGCAATATGCTAGTATATTCAGATTGAGGAAGAACACTTAGTTATAAACCTGGTACTCTTAGAATATAATCAGCATTGCAGCAACTCCTGATCAACAACCTTTGTCTTAGCTTTTGCCTGGGACGTGCAAAGGGTAAGCTTGGGGGAACTTGTTGGCGGTCACTAATGACATATTTCATACCGCCAACTTGTATGAAAAATGGAGAAAAATGCTTGTTTTACATACATATGACTTTGGTATTCACCTAGTTCCACATGTATTGGAAGATTACTGTTTTGCAGGACTTAAGGTGTGGAATTAGTGTAAAATTCGGGAAAATGCACAATCACAAAGCGTATTTCGCGCAGTCCAAGTTGAAGCATGCAAAAAAGGCCAAATCCACGATGTGAACCAGGGCCAATACCCAACATAGAAGTGATCCAGACCCATCAGGGAGCCCACCAGACAAAGTCGGTGGCGAGAGGCGGCAGCCAGGGTGCGGCCGACCCCCTGGTGCGGCCGCCCCCCCTGGTGGCGCATCTCGGGCCCATCTTTCGCATGTCGGTTCCTATGGCGGTGCTAAAGGTAGTTCCATGGGTTACCAAGAATATTCGTCCACGAACCAACCTCTAGGCACTATATAATGTAGCCATGTTCTCCTCTGTAAAAACAGAAGTTTCAACATAAGTTTCAAACAAGTTTCACAAGTTATATCCAGGCAATACAACTCCAGAGCTCTCTAGTTTTAGTTTATCCTTTTAGTTGTAGTTTAGATCTAGAGCAGAGCTTCAAGTTGTAAAGAGGAGAAGAACATCTTGGCTGTTCTTGGTATGAATAAATCTAGTTCTAGTTCCATTTTGTTCTTGTTCTCTACTTATATTTATAGTATTGTTCTTGAATTAGAGCTAAGTTCTTCATTCATGTTCTTTGTATTAGAATTAGTTCGTAGTTCAAGTATGATGATCATGATGATTAGAACTCTAATCTTAATTAAACATATAGTTAGTGTAATTATGTTTAGACTAATGTCTGGATGGTGGTTTATCAAGTCTTCGGGCTTGCATATGTTCTCGACCTGGGGGGACATATGTGGTTTTCGTGTATGCAAGTGTGGTACTTGGATACAAGGGAACGGGTAATTGCACTTCGTACTCCACGGTAGTGGGGTAGGCGGCAGGTGGTGACAGCCCTGTCCGTCCCTCGTATTCCCCCACGTTCGGGTATGGTGTAGGAGTCTAAAGCGATGCGGGGAGCTGGCAGACCAGACCTTAGGCATTCTCCTGATCCATCTAGATATTAATCTAACCATGTTTATATTAATTGTATGACTTGCTAGAATTCTTGACAATAACTGTAATAGATTGTTCTAGTTAGGATATTCTTTTATTCAATTATCTTTCTTTAACCCCCGATAGAGATGCTCATTTAAGCATGTGAAACTTCGTTATCCTTAATTTATCAATACTGAAACTTCACTATCCCCAATTTATCAATGTTTCATTTACCCTTGATGAACAATTGATTATTATGCTATATTATTAACATTGAGCTATTCAATATCCATGATTAGCTATTGCCTTCCCATGGGAAAATATAAATAACGATACCTGGAATACTCTAGGTGATATGCTATAATGATAGATCTGTGCGCTTGCGGATTGAGCCTGAACTATCAGTGTATTTGTTAGCATTATTACCTATGAATGGTTGAAATGCTACATTCATAGTGATAGTGTTAATAAATACCAACGAGTATTTCTAGCGCCGTTACCTAGGATGGGTCGTTTATCTATCTTGGTAATGACGTTAAGAAATGCCAACAAGTATGGAAAGGAGTGCTTGCTGCCATGGCTTGGAAATTGAGGATATGTTCGATGGAAATATGAGCACTTGGTTGCACATTCAATCTTGTGTATTGTATCCCCCTTTATAGTATGGCATGTCCTATAGTCAATTTTGAAATAGAAAATGAATTAAACACCTTCGAGCTCATCTCCGCAAACTTTTGTAATTGGGGGCTCCATCAACATGAGTATTATCCTCTTTACTTCTTTCTTGCTTGTCATCTTGATTAATCTCATTAGTCTCCTAATTGCATGGTCATTATCACCAAAACCCACAATTAGGGCTTGATTGCACTTACACCACCCCAGGTCGCCGATAGGATGCCTCCGCCCCGGACTTCGTGTGACCCTGCCTGTACTTGTACCTGCAAAACTTTGGTGTCCAGCCACTTGGTCCAAATCAAACATTAGTGATATATTGAAATCTTTCACATGGACGTGAGACTTCAGCCGTATGGCCGCGATAAATCATTTTGAGTGCACATCTTGGACCTCTTTTTAGCATACTTGAATGAAATATTCCTCTATGATTATGCCTCTAGCTATGGTGATATATTGAAATTGATGTGCACCATTTAGCAGGTTCATTGTGTCGGCAATGTGAGTGATTAGAGAAGTAAACTCGATGGAGCCGTCTCTACTAAACACTCCTTGCCAATGAGCAACTAAGAGTTTGACAGGTGAAACATGAATTTTATGTGCCATGGCATACAACAGTCTTAAATCAGCAACTCTTAAAGGCCGAACATCGTGGTGAGGAAAAAGAGTTACAACCATCCAACTGTGAATAAAGCGAAGGGTAGGATTATGGATCTCATTGGGTCTTGGTTTAGAGCAATCATGTGAGGTGGTTATGGCTTCCCAAAACTCATCTTTATTAAATCTACGGGTGGCATGATTTAAATCTAGCAAGCATGCCTCATCAAAACCAAGAGCAACATTTAATTGACTCCAAGTAAGATTAAACTCTTGGTTGAACATGCGAAAATAAACCCCATCATGAGTAACTTGTAACAAGCACAAGAACTCTATGGTAAGGATCCTAATTCCTAGTTCATCAGCACAGTTCCAGAAACCTAGCCAACCAATAGTAGAAAAGACAGTATTAAATTCCACATCCATACTTGTCCTGTTGAGGAGGCTTGGGTCAAGTATCATGGTGTGTTCAAAAGTGCGCCCCCGGATGGAGAGATATTTTTGGTACTCTTGTTGGTTAAACAAGAGACTGCTCTCACTATCCATTACTCTCAGCGGGGGTACAACAATTGCACCATGATATTGAATCCCACTTGGTGCAGCTTGCTCGTGTGCACCATGATGTTGTTCCTCTTGACTTTGTTCATCGCTTGGCATGTCCTCCCAAGAGAAACGGGCAGAACCTCCTCTTCTCCTTCTTTGAGAATCACCATCAGAGTGGCGAGAGCGCCGAGACGAGCTCCCACCAACTGCATCCTTCACCTTCTTGACCACCTTCTTGAACAGGTTCTTCATCTCTGCACAAGAAGAGACACAAAAACACAACTAGGACGACAAAATATTAGCGTTAGCATTAGTAGTTAGTCGTCCAAGTTAGCAGTCCTTGTGGGGCGTGGTCGCCTCCACAAAACCATTCTTTTGGGTAATCAGACTCCACAAATCGTTCTTGCGGGGTGTAACAACCACCACAAACGTTCTTGAGAGAGTGATTCAAGAACAAAGACAAGGTTTAAAATGCAACTAAAATGCAAGAGAAAAAACAGCAAGTATTTTTGGGATTTTCTTTAAGTGGCTAAACTATGAACTAAGTTTGAGAAGAATTCACAAAGCTTGAGAGAATGGGGAGATGGGAGCTTGGAATTTTCGAAGGTTTTGAGTGTGGAAGTGAGCTCCCTTTGCATGGATTTTTATAGCCAAAGAAGATGGCAGCAAGGAGGCCTCAAGAGGAAGGGCCTCCCTAGGATGAGAGGTGTGTCTTCATCTCCTCCCATGTCAAGCACCATGAAATCCACGGGGATGTACTCCTCACGGAGTTTTACCAAGACGTCCTTGGCAAGTCCCTCGGGGAAACAGATGCTCTGATCTGCCAGCTGCAGACGAATACGAGTTGCGGACAAAGGACCACATAATAGCTTATCATACGTTACCTTGGACATGATGTTGACTCCTGAGCCAAGGTCGCAGAAAGCTTCAAGAAGAACTTGAGATCCAATGGAGCACTTGATCATCGGTGCGGCCAGGATCACCCTTCTTGGTCACAAACGGCGGTTCGAGGAGTGGGCTGTCATGACCCAAACGTGCCAATTTCTTTCACAAGCATCATGAGCATAATCAGCACTTAAAAATTCCCAATTTCAAAAACTTGCATATTAATTCTAAACTTTTGGGCGCTGCAATGTTTTCACGGACGGTCCGGTGTCCTAATAGGATGGTCCGTCAGTGCACGGCTTCACACTTGCACAATTTGCACCTACATGTGCTTTGATGGACGGTCCATCGGCATTGATAGACGGTCCGCCAAAATGACGTGGACACCTGTAACATGCGAAACCGTGAGCTGTCCACCCCTCACCCCGCCCAGCCCCATATGTCAGCCCTCCCCTCTCACATGTGCCAGGAGCCCTCTCCACTCTCTCCCTCTCACCTCCACCTGTAATAGTGGTTTTTTTAGCATAGCCCAAACTCTTTCGGCACATGAATATTTTTGGAGAGAGAATCATAATAATTGGAGTATTTTTAGTAGACGAACAAAATGAATTGCGTAACTCTTAGTGTAAGAGTCAACACTTTATTTGTGGGTGTACGTGTGTCTTGATCATGGGTGCATGACAAGAATCTTCAACAAGGGTCACAAACAATTTGACAAAGTTCAATGCAATAACAAGTAGCATATGACTAAGGTTTTGACTTTTGAATCATGTCATATGGCTTTGGTAGGTATTCATAATCATTGAGGAACTTTTTGAATTTAAGTATTTTTGAAAATGAAAACTCCGGATGTCAAGTTTCTCTTAGAACAAAGTCATAGTAAATTCTATTTGTACCATATCATAACTTGCAACAACTTAGAAAAGGAGCATGCATTTGCACCCCACAAGTTTTCAAGTTTTTTAGGATGAGATAATTTAGTCAACAAACTTAAATCTTGGGGAATACTAAGTTATAACCTAGGCACAGATGAATTATAGATAGAGCAATTATTCATCATTTCATCTTAGGAGAAACTAAACATTCCTTAAACACATATGAGAGTGGAATTCTCTTTTTTTAATTTTATTTTAGTTATTTATTTGTTTATTTTTTTATAAATGCAGAAAAATAAATGCGAAAATAAAGATACAAGGTACCTCTGTGGGGGTCCTCCCCCAAGCTTGCTTGAGGCCAAGGGTCTCCAGCTGCTTTTTATTGCAAAAATAGAGGCAACTTGCGGTACAAACATTTTTTTATTTTATTTTAAAGTTCACCAGATTTTTATTTAGTCAAGCAAAGTCTTTACTCAGCAAAATTTTTAGTTCAATGATCATTTTAACAAAATATTAATCTGATCAAGGTAGGCTAATAATCTAAGCACCATGCTTACATTTAAGAGCCTATGGAGATATGATGGATTGAATCATCATATTCCAAACCAAAACTTACTAAGCAAAGAATTTTGCAAGATAAAAACAAATTTTTGGAAAGGTGAACTATATTTATAAGAGATGTTTTTATTATTATTAAATATATAAAGTAAGATAACTACCGATTACCTTCGGTGAGGGCTCACCTTTTAAAGTTCGTTGAGCAGGACTTTTCTCCCTTCACTTTGTGCTTGTTGATGAGGCATCCGGTCCAGGAGAAGTAGACGTGGACGCCTGTTCTTTCTTTGGTCTCCACACCATTTTGTTTGTTCTTGGTGGTGTGGTGGTGGATTTTGGAGCTTCTGCTTTTGGTTTCCATATCGTTTTGTTTTTCTTGGGTGGTGTGGAAACAACTTTTGGTGCTTCTTCTTTTGTGATTTTCTTTTGCTCTGACCTCTTTTTGATTTCTTTGATGAGGCTATCCACCAGTTGGGGTTGAATCACAACCTCTTTCGCGCCTTGTGGATTCAGCCCGTATTTGATACGGATCATGGAGCATTGCTCCTGATGCCGGGGCCGAAACTCGAACTTCTCCTCCTTGCCGTTGATATTGAAGCGGATTTCTCCGGCTCCAACATCAATTTGAGCTCCCGCGGTGCTCAAAAAAGGTCACCCAAGGATGAGCGGTGATTCCTTTGTGATCTCCATGTCGAGCACCATGAAGTCGATGGGAATGAAATAATCCCGGATTTTCACCGGAATGTCTTCAGCAATTCCCGCTGGGTAGCGGACCGACGAGTCGGCCAGCTAGAGCGTCATCGGCGTGGGTGCCAGATGTGTGTAGTTTAGTTGGTTGAAGACGACCTTGGGCATAACGCTAACACTAGCCCCAAGATCGCACAAGGCATGATCGAACCGCTGGGCTCCAATTGAGCATGTGATAGTGGGGCACCCAGGGTCTTTCTTCTTTTCAGGAAGACAGTTGAGTATAGCAGCGCTACACTCTTCCGTTAGCTTCACGATTTCCGTGGATGGTAGTGGTCGTTTGTTGTTGATGATGTCTTTGATATACTTGGCATAAGAAGGTACATGTACGACGTCCATTAATGGAACGTTCACATGTATCTTCTCTATCATCTCAACAAAACAAGCGAATTGCTTGTCCACGGCTTGTTTCCGGTTCCGTGTGGGAAACGGCAAGTAGCTTGTGTCCGTGTATTCGAGCGGTGCCGTCTCCTTTTCTTGATCTTTTTGTGTTTTCGTTGATGATGAAGGTTCCTCCTCCTGGTGCTCTTTTGCCTTTCCTACTAAATGGTTAGGGTTAGGTGGATGACGAGTGGACTTACCACCCCTCGTGGTCACCGCTTTAATATTTTCAAGGGAATTCTCGAGTTGCCTCGGGGTTTTTCCATTATTTTTAACAGGAATAGTAGCAGCAATTTGAGCAATTTGAGTTTCTATCATTTTGTTAAAGCTCAGTTGATTTTTAACAGAGGATGATAAATTTTCAATTTTAGAATTTATATTTTCCAAAATTTTATCATTATTCATCAACTTTTTAGTGATATTTTCATTAATTTTTGCTTGGCCTAAGACCAAATCTTTCAAGGAAGGTTGATTCGAATTATAATTGGAGTTGTAGTTTGAATTACCTCCTTAAAATGGTGGACGCTGTTGATTGTTCCACCAGTTATTGCCTCCTGGTTGGCGGAACCCGTTGTTGATGTAGGCAGCGTCTTCACGGGTCTCAGGGCAGTTATCCCCGAGTGGCCAACATCACCACAGACCTCGCAGGTCATCTGCGAGTCCATGGCCTTGACAGTGCCTTGTATTTCCTTTTCATTGGCACGTTTGTCGAGTCTTTTTATGAGGAGGTCTAATTTAGCGGCAAGCATATCTGTCTCCTTCACGGTATGCATGCCTTTTTGTTGCTTTCTTTCCTCTCCCCAACTTTGGTTGGTTACCATTTTGTCAATCAGAGCCGTAGCTCCAGTGATGGTGAGTGAGAGGAATGCCCCTCCAGCAGCAGCATCAAGGTGCCCTTTTGACATGGGCGTTAACCCATCATAGAAGTTCTAGAGCACCAGCCAGCTTTCCATACCGTGATGTGGGCAAGCGAGGATGTATTCTTGTAGCCTTTCCCATGCCTCGGGTATGGTTTCAGTGGAGTTTTGCTGGAAGTTGGCGATTCTTCCCCTCAGGGCAGTGGTTTTGCCCATGGGGAAGAATTTGGCGAGAAACGTCGTGGAGCATTTTTCCCACGTGTTGACTGCTTCCTTGTCCTTGTAGAACCACTGTTTCGCCTTTCCCACAAGGGAGAAGGGAAACAGACGGAGCCTGATGATCTCTGGTGCGACATCCTTGATAACGATGGTGTCGCACAACTCAAGGAAGTGCTAGAGATGTGCGTTTGCGTCCTCGCTTGGCAAGCCGCAGAACGGGCTTGCTTGCACCATCGTAATGAGCCCGGTACGAAGCTCAAAATTCTTGTCACCTACGTTGACAGCGGGCCCGGTGGGCACATTGGCAACGGCCGGGACAGAGAATTCGTGGAGGGTCTTCTGGGCCATAGCGGTAGTAGCGGATGCTTTGGCTGACGGTGGAGTAGCAGAAAAAGAAGCGGCACGAGACCGGTTCTTCCTTAGGAGTGCCTCCGGATTGCTGATGTAGTTGTTCGGCAGGGAGAAACCAGTCATACACTATCCTGTTTTCATCCACAACAGGAGAAAACAAGCAGAGTTAGCCTGCATAACCAGTGGTTACCATGCATGCATATCATCATGAACATGTACTACTATAATCTTATACACTAATACCTTCCCCGGCAACGGTGCCAGAAATGCTTGTTGGCATTTCTTAGCGTCATCACCAAGAATAGAGATAGGACCCATCCCTGGCAACGGCGCCAGAAATGCCTGTTGGCATTTCCTAGCATCACTGCCAGAAAAGGCAATGACACCAGAGAATGTCAACCGGTAAATCTTAATGATTACAGATTTAACTCCGCAAGCGCACAGAAATACCGTTGTAGCATTTAACCTAGAAGTATTTCAGGGTATCGTTATTTATATTTTCCCAAAGGAAGGCATGGTGTAAAAAGTCTAGTATGGATATGAACAAGATAACATGATTGCATAGGCCAACCAAATGCTTATGACAGGGGTAAACATGATAGTTTGGGATAGTGTGACACACACTCGAGTCCAACACCTGAGCAGAGAAAGAAGGAAGAAGCACTAAAGAATAAAAGAATAAATCTATGAGAGCAGGCATATCCTTGATACAAGTATGCAAAGAATAGTAAGTAATCATACATGTACATGAGTAAGAGCTAGTGCTAAGTGTGAGATAGGTCGGGAGGCCACCGAGTACTGGTCTGCCAGCAACCTCATGTGACAATTTACGTACTCCTACACCATACCCGAACGTGGGGGATTACGAAGGACGGACAGGTGTTGGGTATTCTTAACGTCATTACCAAAAATGATAACGGCGCCAAAAATGCCAAACCTATCTCTCATGCCACTTAAGCCAAGTTGTCATCCCCAGCATGACATGAGAGACGCGGTATTGAAATATGCATTTGCTCTTCTACTAAATAAATAAATAGGTATCTGCAAGCGCACAGATAATACCGATGTAGCATTTTAACTAGGAGTATTCCAGGTATCGTTATTTATATTTTTACCACTGGGAAGGGATTTACTAATGATGGTGGTGGAAATGAATGAGGAATGAGTATCATTGGATGTGTAATAGAGGATGTTCATCTATCTCAATCAATACAGGGTAAGTGTCACATAAAATATAGATAAAATAGTGACAAAAGATAAATAACTGATCAGCATAACTAGCCACATAAAATAATGATAAGCACCTCAACAGATATTCTAGCAAGACATTAGCATGGTACTAGGATGAACTACAAGAATATTTCCTAAGTCATTCTAACTATAAAGTCTAGCATATCATAATTAGTGCAATTATACTTGGCAATCATTGCAAGACAAGAAGATTACGCTCATGCATAGTGAGATTACTAAGGAAGATGAGAAACATAGCAATCACTTCCCCGTAATAATTCTGCTCTGCTTGTCCTATACACGGGAGGAGGACTATATAAGACTCAACGGCGATGTCATTCCCGCGAACTACCTCACGATCTGGCATATAGGGTACAATCGCAGATAAATACGGTATAGGCACCATGCCTACACAATATCAATCATTTACCCATTGATCTGATGGATAAACGCTATACGATCCTAAACATGTATATAATTCCAATCTAACTAAGCCAAGCATATAATCATGATAAACTAAGAACGATATAATTGAGAACATAATCAAATAGAGCAAAGAAAGAACAGGCGTCCACGTCTACTTCTCCTGGACCGGATGCCTCATCAACAAGCACAAAGTGAAGGGAGAAAAGTCCTGCTCAACGAACTTTAAAAGGTGAGCCCTCACCGAAGGTAATCGGTAGTTATCTTACTTTATATATTTAATAATAATAAAAACATCTCTTATAAATATAGTTCACCTTTCCAAAAATTTGTTTTTATCTTGCAAAATTCTTTGCTTAGTAAGTTTTGGTTTGGAATATGATGATTCAATCCATCATATCTCCATAGGCTCTTAAATGTAAGCATGGTGCTTAGATTATTAGCCTACCTTGATCAGATTAATATTTTGTTAAAATGATCATTGAACTAAAAATTTTGCTGAGTAAAGACTTTGCTTGACTAAATAAAAATCTGGTGAACTTTAAAATAAAATAAAAAAATGTTTGTACCGCAAGTTGCCTCTATTTTTGCAATAAAAAGCAGCTGGAGACCCTTGGCCTCAAGCAAGCTTGGGGGAGGACCCCCACAGAGGTACCTTGTATCTTTATTTTCGCATTTATTTTTCTGCATTTATAAAAAAATAAACAAATAAATAACTAAAATAAAATTAAAAAAAAGAGAATTCCACTCTCATATGTGTTTAAGGAATGTTTAGTTTCTCCTAAGATGAAATGATGAATAATTGCTCTATCTATAATTCATCTGTGCCTAGGTTATAACTTAGTATTCCCCAAGATTTAAGTTTGTTGACTAAATTATCTCATCCTAAAAAACTTGAAAACTTGTGGGGTGCAAATGCATGCTCCTTTTCTAAGTTGTTGCAAGTTATGATATGGTACAAATAGAATTTACTATGACTTTGTTCTAAGAGAAACTTGACATCCGGAGTTTTCATTTTCAAAAATACTTAAATTCAAAAAGTTCCTCAATGATTATGAATACCTACCAAAGCCATATGACATGATTCAAAAGTCAAAACCTTAGTCATATGCTACTTGTTATTGCATTGAACTTTGTCAAATTGTTTGTGACCCTTGTTGAAGATTCTTGTCATGCACCCATGATCAAGACACACGTACACCCACAAATAAAGTGTTGACTCTTACACTAAGAGTTACGCAATTCATTTTGTTCGTCTACTAAAAATACTCCAATTATTATGATTCTCTCTCCAAAAATATTCATGTGCCGAAAGAGTTTGGGCTATGCTAAAAAAACCACTATTACAGGTGGAGGTGAGAGGGAGAGAGTGGAGAGGGCTCCTGGCACATGTGAGAGGGGAGGGCTGACATATGGGGCTGGGCGGGGTGAGGGGTGGACAGCTCACGGTTTCGCATGTTACAGGTGTCCACGTCATTTTGGCGGACCGTCTATCAATGCCGATGGACCGTCCATCAAAGCACATGTAGGTGCAAATTGTGCAAGTGTGAAGCCGTGCACTGACGGACCATCCTATTAGGACACCGGACCGTCCGTGAAAACATTGCAGCGCCCAAAAGTTTAGAATTAATATGCAAGTTTTTGAAATTGGGAATTTTTAAGTGCTGATTATGCTCATGATGCTTGTGAAAGAAATTGGCACGTTTGGGTCATGACAGCCCACTCCTCGAACCGCCGTTTGTGACCAAGAAGGGTGATCCTGGCCGCACCGATGATCAAGTGCTCCATTGGATCTCAAGTTCTTCTTGAAGCTTTCTGCGACCTTGGCTCAGGAGTCAACATCATGTCCAAGGTAACGTATGATAAGCTATTATGTGGTCCTTTGTCCGCAACTCGTATTCGTCTGCAGCTGGCAGATCAGAGCATCTGTTTCCCCGAGGGACTTGCCAAGGACGTCTTGGTAAAACTCCGTGAGGAGTACATCCCCGTGGATTTCATGGTGCTTGACATGGGAGGAGATGAAGACACACCTCTCATCCTAGGGAGGCCCTTCCTCTTGAGGCCTCCTTGCTGCCATCTTCTTTGGCTATAAAAATCCATGCAAAGGGAGCTCACTTCCACACTCAAAACCTTCGAAAATTCCAAGCTCCCATCTCCCCATTCTCTCAAGCTTTGTGAATTCTTCTCAAACTTAGTTCATAGTTTAGCCACTTAAAGAAAATCCCAAAAATACTTGCTGTTTTTTCTCTTGCATTTTAGTTGCATTTTAAACCTTGTCTTTGTTCTTGAATCACTCTCTCAAGAACGTTTGTGGTGGTTGTTACACCCCGCAAGAACGATTTGTGGAGTCTGATTACCCAAAAGAATGGTTTTTGTGGAGGCGACCACGCCCCACAAGGACTGCTAACTTGGACGACTAACTACTAATGCTAACGCTAATATTTTGTCGTCCTAGTTGTGTTTTTGTGTCTCTTCTTGTGCAGAGATGAAGAACCTGTTCAAGAAGGTGGCAGCAAGGAGGCCTCAAGAGGAAGGGCCTCCCTAGGATGAGAGGTGTGTCTTCATCTCCTCCCATGTCAAGCACCATGAAATCCACGGGGATGTACTCCTCACGGAGTTTTACCAAGACGTCCTTGGCAAGTCCCTCGGGGAAACAGATGCTCTGATCTGCCAGCTGCAGACGAATACGAGTTGCGGACAAAGGACCACATAATAGCTTATCATACGTTACCTTGGACATGATGTTGACTCCTGAGCCAAGGTCGCAGAAAGCTTCAAGAAGAACTTGAGATCCAATGGAGCACTTGATCATCGGTGCGGCCAGGATCACCCTTCTTGGTCACAAACGGCGGTTCGAGGAGTGGGCTGTCATGACCCAAACGTGCCAATTTCTTTCACAAGCATCATGAGCATAATCAGCACTTAAAAATTCCCAATTTCAAAAACTTGCATATTAATTCTAAACTTTTGGGCGCTGCAATGTTTTCACGGACGGTCCGGTGTCCTAATAGGATGGTCCGTCAGTGCACGGCTTCACACTT
>JAHUYU010001529.1:0-20520 GCA_030439765.1 Tripidium arundinaceum | reverse complement strand
CAATTCTCATTCTCCTGTTTCTTCTCTCACCGGACCCTGTTCGGTGCACCGGACGTGTCCGGTGCTGCCTGGTCAGTGGCTGTCCCGTTCGCTTTTTGCTCGCTCGTCTCCAGTTTCTCTCCAGTCTGCTCGGCCATGTTTCTAGTGGATCTTCCAATATGGGTAGTTTGCTCCATCGAAGAACGGCGGCTTGCCTGAACCGCGCTCCATGTCGCCTTCATGGATCAAGAACCGATTAAGGTGGAATGATCCTTAAATGGCTCCGATACCAATTGAAGGATCGAAAACGGCGACCAGAGGGGTGTGAATAGGAGCTTAAAATTTTCTCGTGAAAACTTAAGCCTCTGTCCCAAATTCAATCCCAAAAGCAAAGCTCGAGCAAACTAGGATCCAATCAAGCTAACTGGTAGCAGGATGGATCAAGCGAACCACTAGAAACATGGCCGAGCAGACTGGAGAGAAACTGGAGACGAGCGAGCAAAAAGCGAACGGGACAGCCACTGAACAGGCAGCACCGGACAGGTCTGGTGCACCGGACTGTCCGGTGAGAGAAGAAACAGGAGAATGTGGGCAAAAACCCTCTCTGGTGGAATAGGGCGAAGACCCTGTTCGGTGCATCGGACGTGTCCGGTGCTACCTGGTCCGGTGAACAGCGGACGGGGCTGTGCCTAGGCATGCCACACAGCATGCACCGGACATGTGCTATGCCTGGTCTGGTGCCCTAGACTCTTTGTCCGGTGCCCCTAGAAACAACACGAACAGAGAAGGGATCGAGCGATTCTTGGCCAAATACTTCAACCAAATTTGAACCAGATGGTCACAAAAAAGTTGAGAGGCTATCTCTAAGAGATCATCACCCAAGACTTAGCCAATCATCGGGAATTTAGATCTCACGAAGAACACCAGTTTTTTCTCCCCAAAATGAATCGTCCTGATCTATGAGCTTGTGTGGATTCAGAGAAATTCACTTGGTGAAAGAGATCAATACACGTCCTAGCTCATGTCAGAACAATCGGAACACAAGGAGAGGGGAAGCCAAGAAACGAAGAACACCAAAACGTGAAATCCAAAGGCACGAACTCAGATCTTAACGTCCAGAGGACAAGAGGAGGTAAGGGCCTCCATTCCCATGAAATCAAAAGGATTACAAGATCCGATTACACAGACATGTGCTAGTTCATTTGTGGACCTCTGAAGTAGTCTAGAGACAGGCAAACCCTAACAGAGAATGACTAATTAGAGAGGTGAGGACTGATTGGGGCAGCCCTCTCTTATTTATTGATGCTATTACACATTCCTAAAGTGCCCCTAAGTAATTAGAGCGAACCACTTAACTCGAGCGGTATTATGGTCCAACTTAGAGATCCACTGATCTGACGCCCATGTGCCTTTCATGACTTAGCTTCGCCTTAACGCAAGCCTCGCGATAACGGCACGTGCCGCCTCCGATTCCTATCGAAACCGCACCCGGATTTTGAAGCCCAAACCCAAAAACCGTCCACCGGTGGTTTTGAGACTCAAACCACCAAACCTTTTGTGGGTAGCGTACTCCATACGCTCATCCCATGAACTCGACACGTGTCACCATTGTCCTCGACTATCCGGCCGTCAAGTCCTCCAACGCTTCCGCTTGACTTGCCCGACCGCCGTCCTGACTTGCTTGGGCCGGGCCTTAACAGGCTGTGACTCGCACCCCTGTTAAGGCCTGGTCCTAAACGACACCCACTGTAGCAGCCAACAGGTCCATCGTGAAGACTATTTGGAAGCAATGGGTTGCACCTATAGATGTCCGGATGGCCCACGGCCTGACAGCCCGGCACAAAGTCCGCTTTTTTTTTGGCCCGGCACGAGCACACCCGTTAAACGGCCCGGTGTGCCATGCCTGGGCCGTCGCTTAGGCCCGTGGCCCTGATCGGCATGGGCCAGTGGCTCGGCGTGCCGTGCCTGGCCCGGCTACAGCGGTCCATGCTTTTACCGGGTGTGGGCCAGGCCGGGTGGCCTGATTCGCCATCTATAGTTGCACCAAGAATTCGGATCAAATAAATGCACAGAGAAGTCTGCAGCAGAGAGGGTGCATGCAGCAGACGCGCGCGCCACAGCCTGAGTGTGAGATGGATGAACAAGAAGCACGGCCCACCGTCCCATCATTTGCCGTGCCGGCCTAAGCTGTTCCAACCAAAATCGAAGCACCAGCCGACGAACTTGTGCGCCTATAATTGTCCTCGGTTCCTTGCGCACTGCAAAGACAAAGCTATAAATCCACCACAAATGAGTAACAACCCTCTGCAACAAATCAAGTACTAATTACCACCTATTTCATGTTGGAGCATAGATAGGTAGCACGCACGATGTCGTCCCTTCTCCTGGGCATGACGAAGGTGTTCCTGGACATGTTCCTCGTGATGCAGCTGTTATTACAACTCCTCCGCGGCGCCGGCGCCGCAGCAGACAGGGTCCCGGCGGTGATCGTGTTCGGCGACTCGACTGCGGACACAGGGAACAACAACTTCATCCAGACACTCCTCCGGGGCAACTACACGCCTTACGGCCGGGACTTCGCCGGCGGGGTTGCCACCGGCCGCTTCTCCAACGGCCGCCTCGCCGCAGACTTCGTCTCCCAGAGGCTCGGCCTGCCTCCCGCTGTGCCGGCGTACCTCGACCCCGGCCATGGCATCCACCAGCTCGCGTCGGGTGTCAGCTTCGCCTCGGCTGGTAGTGGATTCGACGATATAACTGCGCAAATCTTTGTGAGTAATGTAGTAGTGTGCAGTGCTTCCAATCCAACTTTTAAGAATACAATTTAAACTACTTGTTTTTTTTTCCATTATTATAATATTATAAAAAATCACGTAACTCCGATTTCCTGCATGCAGTCGGCAGTGACCCTGACTCAGCAGATAGAGCACTTCAAGGAGTACAAAGAGAAGCTCCGGCGCGGGCTGGGCGCCGCCGCCGCAAACCACATCGTCGCTAGTTCACTCTACCTCTTCAGCGTCGGCGCTGGCGACTTCCTGGGCAACTACCTCCTCTTCCCCGTCAGGCGCCGCTTCACCCTGCTGGAGTACGAGGCGTACCTCGTCGGCGCGGCCGAGGCGGCGGTGCGCGCCGTGTACGCGCTCGGCGCGAGGCGGGTCCGCCTCCCGGGGCTGCCCCCGCTGGGGTGCCTGCCGCTGCAGCGGACCGTCAACCTCGCCACGCCCGGGGACTGCAACAGGTGGCACAACATGGTGGCACGCAGATTCAACCGCGGGCTCCGGGCCATGGCGAGGAGGCTCAGCCGGGACCTGCCGGGGGCGCAGGTCGTGTACGTCGACATTTACCGTCTCTTGGCGAACATGATCGCCAGGCCATGGGCGTATGGTGAGTGTTATAGTGTCATCAAGCTGATGCTGATCTAATGTTCTTGGTTATTAATTGTCTAATATGTGTCGTGATGCGATGCGACGCAATCCAAGTCTTCTTACTTACTTAGTAGTAACTGCCTCTGCGCTCTGCTGGGTGACCAGGTTTTGAGAATTCAGTGCGAGGATGCTGCGGCACCGGATACTTCGAGACAGGAGTGCTGTGCAGCTTGGACAATGCACTCACATGCGAGGATGCGGATAAATACGTCTTCTTTGACGCGGTCCATCCATCACAGAGAGCCTACAAGATCATAGCCGACGCAATTGTACATGCCGCATCACACAGACCCGAGTAGCTAGCAGTGGCATTATTATCTCGTTTCGGTGAATTTGAATTCTATACATATATACGGCTTGTACTCGAGTCTAATTCAATGTAGGAGGTAACTGTAGCATTCTAAGCTATGAATGCAGAAAGTAAGCATACGCATTATGACGTATTTTGTAGTCTTGTGCTGACTAGTATATCATATATCATCCACTTACGTGTAAAATTATACTACGTCTACGCAATTTCAATTCACTTTAACGGTGTAAGTTTATTTACTTTACACCGAGCCTGCTTGAAACAGAGGAATGTAAAACACAGAGACGAGAGAAAGCAAAGGAATAGGAAAGAAATAGAGGTATGAACTAAAGGCTCAACTGGTTGGCGAGGTTCATTGTGGTAAAACATGCCCATCCGAGCTCAAGCTCGACTTGACCTGTATGTTTGCATTTTCTTAGATTTATTCTAACAGCGTTATTCTTTCAGTGGTAGGTGATGTGTCCGTGACAGCAAGATGCCTGTGGTATACATGTGCTTGCATTTTCTTAGATTATTCTAAAATATAACAACGTTATTCTTTCAGTGGTACGTTATTCTCTCAGTGGTAGGTGATGTGCCTATCAACAGAGAGACACTTATGTTGTTCGAACACAGAAATACTAATAGCTTGACCTATTGTAAACATGGTTGTTTATATTAAACAAGAGCTAAACACTTTAATTTATTTGGAGGTGCTCATGGGGAAATTTAACTATTTTCCATTATTAAAAACGTTACCTCTCCGATAAACACTCTTACGGTTGTCCTTACATTATTGCCACTGGAGAGAAGTTTAAACGAAGTTTTTGCCATTTTTGCTTACGTGGCATGCCACGTCCGCATGCCACGTGGGAGCCCAGTCAGCTTGTAGCTGGAAATGACTTCCTTGCCCCTGTCTTCTTTCTTTACTCACTCAGTCTAGTGCCAAATAAAAATCCCCTTCGAGCTCCAGCCATGGGAAAGGGGCGAGCTCCAGCCATGTGTTGGTATTTCTTAACGTCATTACCAAGAATAGTGATATGACCCATTCTAGGCAACGGCGCTAGAAATACTTATCGGTACTTATTAACATCATCACTATGAATGTAGCATTTCAACCATTCATAGATAACAATGCTAACAAATACACTGATAGTTCAGACTCTATTCAATCCGCAAGCGCACAGATCTATCGTTGTAGCATTTCACCCAGAGTATTCAGGGTATCGTTATTTATATTTTCCCATGGGAAGGCAATAACTAATCATGGATATTGGATAGCTTAATGTTAATAATATAGCATAATAACCAATTGTTCATCAGGGGTAAATGAAGCATTGATAAATTGAGGGATAGTGAAGTTTCACACAGACATATATGAGCATCTCTATCAGGGGTAAAGGAAGATAATTAAATAAAAGAATAAAGAACAAAATGGCAAAAACTTCGTTTAAACTTCTCTCCAGTGGCAATAATGTAAGGACAACCGTAAGAGTGTTTATCGGAGAGGTAACGTTTTTAATAATGGAAAATAGTTAAATTTCCCCATGAGCACCTCCAAATAAATTAAAGTGTTTAGCTCTTGTTTAATATAAACAACCATGTTTACAATAGGTCAAGCTATTAGTATTTCTGTGTTCGAACAACATAAGTGTCTCTCTGTTGATAGGCACATCACCTACCACTGAGAGAATAACGTACCACTGAAAGAATAACGTTGTTATATTTTAGAATAATCTAAGAAAATGCAAGCACATGTATACCACAGGCATCTTGCTGTCACGGACACATCACCTACCACTGAAAGAATAACGCTGTTAGAATAAATCTAAGAAAATGCAAACATACAGGTCAAGTCGAGCTTGAGCTCGGATGGGCATGTTTTACCACAATGAACCTCGCCAACCAGTTGAGCCTTTAGTTCATACCTCTATTTCTTTCCTATTCCTTTGCTTTCTCTCGTCTCTGTGTTTTACATTCCTCTGTTTCAAGCAGGCTCGGTGTAAAGTAAATAAACTTACACCGTTAAAGTGAATTGAAATTGCGTAGACGTAGTATAATTTTACACGTAAGTGGATGATATATGATATACTAGTCAGCACAAGACTACAAAATACGTCATAATGCGTATGCTTACTTTCTGCATTCATAGCTTAGAATGCTACAGTTACCTCCTACATTGAATTAGACTCGAGTACAAGCCGTATATATGTATAGAATTCAAATTCACCGAAACGAGATAATAATGCCACTGCTAGCTACTCGGGTCTGTGTGATGCGGCATGTACAATTGCGTCGGCTATGATCTTGTAGGCTCTCTGTGATGGATGGACCGCGTCAAAGAAGACGTATTTATCCGCATCCTCGCATGTGAGTGCATTGTCCAAGCTGCACAGCACTCCTGTCTCGAAGTATCCGGTGCCGCAGCATCCTCGCACTGAATTCTCAAAACCTGGTCACCCAGCAGAGCGCAGAGGCAGTTACTACTAAGTAAGTAAGAAGACTTGGATTGCGTCGCATCGCATCACGACACATATTAGACAATTAATAACCAAGAACATTAGATCAGCATCAGCTTGATGACACTATAACACTCACCATACGCCCATGGCCTGGCGATCATGTTCGCCAAGAGACGGTAAATGTCGACGTACACGACCTGCGCCCCCGGCAGGTCCCGGCTGAGCCTCCTCGCCATGGCCCGGAGCCCGCGGTTGAATCTGCGTGCCACCATGTTGTGCCACCTGTTGCAGTCCCCGGGCGTGGCGAGGTTGACGGTCCGCTGCAGCGGCAGGCACCCCAGCGGGGGCAGCCCCGGGAGGCGGACCCGCCTCGCGCCGAGCGCGTACACGGCGCGCACCGCCGCCTCGGCCGCGCCGACGAGGTACGCCTCGTACTCCAGCAGGGTGAAGCGGCGCCTGACGGGGAAGAGGAGGTAGTTGCCCAGGAAGTCGCCAGCGCCGACGCTGAAGAGGTAGAGTGAACTAGCGACGATGTGGTTTGCGGCGGCGGCGCCCAGCCCGCGCCGGAGCTTCTCTTTGTACTCCTTGAAGTGCTCTATCTGCTGAGTCAGGGTCACTGCCGACTGCATGCAGGAAATCGGAGTTACGTGATTTTTTATAATATTATAATAATGGAAAAAAAAACAAGTAGTTTAAATTGTATTCTTAAAAGTTGGATTGGAAGCACTGCACACTACTACATTACTCACAAAGATTTGCGCAGTTATATCGTCGAATCCACTACCAGCCGAGGCGAAGCTGACACCCGACGCGAGCTGGTGGATGCCATGGCCGGGGTCGAGGTACGCCGGCACAGCGGGAGGCAGGCCGAGCCTCTGGGAGACGAAGTCTGCGGCGAGGCGGCCGTTGGAGAAGCGGCCGGTGGCAACCCCGCCGGCGAAGTCCCGGCCGTAAGGCGTGTAGTTGCCCCGGAGGAGTGTCTGGATGAAGTTGTTGTTCCCTGTGTCCGCAGTCGAGTCGCCGAACACGATCACCGCCGGGACCCTGTCTGCTGCGGCGCCGGCGCCGCGGAGGAGTTGTAATAACAGCTGCATCACGAGGAACATGTCCAGGAACACCTTCGTCATGCCCAGGAGAAGGGACGACATCGTGCGTGCTACCTATCTATGCTCCAACATGAAATAGGTGGTAATTAGTACTTGATTTGTTGCAGAGGGTTGTTACTCATTTGTGGTGGATTTATAGCTTTGTCTTTGCAGTGCGCAAGGAACCGAGGACAATTATAGGCGCACAAGTTCGTCGGCTGGTGCTTCGATTTTGGTTGGAACAGCTTAGGCCGGCACGGCAAATGATGGGACGGTGGGCCGTGCTTCTTGTTCATCCATCTCACACTCAGGCTGTGGCGCGCGCGTCTGCTGCATGCACCCTCTCTGCTGCAGACTTCTCTGTGCATTTATTTGATCCGAATTCTTGGTGCAACTATAGATGGCGAATCAGGCCACCCGGCCTGGCCCACACCCGGTAAAAGCATGGACCGCTGTAGCCGGGCCAGGCACGGCACGCCGAGCCACTGGCCCATGCCGATCAGGGCCACGGGCCTAAGCGACGGCCCAGGCATGGCACACCGGGCCGTTTAACGGGTGTGCTCGTGCCGGGCCAAAAAAAAAGCGGACTTTGTGCCGGGCTGTCAGGCCGTGGGCCATCCGGACATCTATAGGTGCAACCCATTGCTTCCAAATAGTCTTCACGATGGACCTGTTGGCTGCTACAGTGGGTGTCGTTTAGGACCAGGCCTTAACAGGGGTGCGAGTCACAGCCTGTTAAGGCCCGGCCCAAGCAAGTCAGGACGGCGGTCGGGCAAGTCAAGCGGAAGCGTTGGAGGACTTGACGGCCGGATAGTCGAGGACAATGGTGACACGTGTCGAGTTCATGGGATGAGCGTATGGAGTACGCTACCCACAAAAGGTTTGGTGGTTTGAGTCTCAAAACCACCGGTGGACGGTTTTTGGGTTTGGGCTTCAAAATCCGGGTGCGGTTTCGATAGGAATCGGAGGCGGCACGTGCCGTTATCGCGAGGCTTGCGTTAAGGCGAAGCTAAGTCATGAAAGGCACATGGGCGTCAGATCAGTGGATCTCTAAGTTGGACCATAATACCGCTCGAGTTAAGTGGTTCGCTCTAATTACTTAGGGGCACTTTAGGAATGTGTAATAGCATCAATAAATAAGAGAGGGCTGCCCCAATCAGTCCTCACCTCTCTAATTAGTCATTCTCTGTTAGGGTTTGCCTGTCTCTAGACTACTTCAGAGGTCCACAAATGAACTAGCACATGTCTGTGTAATCGGATCTTGTAATCCTTTTGATTTCATGGGAATGGAGGCCCTTACCTCCTCTTGTCCTCTGGACGTTAAGATCTGAGTTCGTGCCTTTGGATTTCACGTTTTGGTGTTCTTCGTTTCTTGGCTTCCCCTCTCCTTGTGTTCCGATTGTTCTGACATGAGCTAGGACGTGTATTGATCTCTTTCACCAAGTGAATTTCTCTGAATCCACACAAGCTCATAGATCAGGACGATTCATTTTGGGGAGAAAAAACTGGTGTTCTTCGTGAGATCTAAATTCCCGATGATTGGCTAAGTCTTGGGTGATGATCTCTTAGAGATAGCCTCTCAACTTTTTTGTGACCATCTGGTTCAAATTTGGTTGAAGTATTTGGCCAAGAATCGCTCGATCCCTTCTCTGTTCGTGTTGTTTCTAGGGGCACCGGACAAAGAGTCTAGGGCACCAGACCAGGCATAGCACATGTCCGGTGCATGCTGTGTGGCATGCCTAGGCACAGCCCCGTCCGCTGTTCACCGGACCAGGTAGCACCGGACACGTCCGATGCACCGAACAGGGTCTTCGCCCTATTCCACCAGAGAGGGTTTTTGCCCACATTCTCCTGTTTCTTCTCTCACCGGACAGTCCGGTGCACCAGACCTGTCCGGTGCTGCCTGTTCAGTGGCTGTCCCGTTCGCTTTTTGCTCGCTCGTCTCCAGTTTCTCTCCAGTCTGCTCGGCCATGTTTCTAGTGGTTCGCTTGATCCATCCTGCTACCAGTTAGCTTGATTGGATCCTAGTTTGCTCGAGCTTTGCTTTTGGGATTGAATTTGGGACAGAGGCTTAAGTTTTCACGAGAAAATTTTAAGCTCCTATTCACACCCCTCTGGTCGCCGTTTTCGATCCTTCAATTGGTATCGGAGCCATTTAAGGATCATTCCACCTTAATCGGTTCTTGATCCATGAAGGCGACATGGAGCGCGGTTCAGGCAAGCCGCCGTTCTTCGATGGAGCAAACTACCCATATTGGAAGATCCACTAGAAACATGGCCGAGCAGACTGGAGAGAAACTGGAGACGAGCGAGCAAAAAGCGAACGGGACAGCCACTGAACAGGCAGCACCGGACAGGTCTGGTGCACCGGACTGTCCGGTGAGAGAAGAAACAGGAGAATGTGGGCAAAAACCCTCTCTGGTGGAATAGGGCGAAGACCCTGTTCGGTGCACCGGACGTGTCCGGTGCTACCTGGTCCGGTGAACAGCGGACGGGGCTGTGCCTAGGCATGCCACACAGCATGCACCGGACATGTGCTATGCCTGGTCTGGTGCCCTAGACTCTTTGTCCGGTGCCCCTAGAAACAACACGAACAGAGAAGGGATCGAGCGATTCTTGGCCAAATACTTCAACCAAATTTGAACCAGATGGTCACAAAAAAGTTGAGAGGCTATCTCTAAGAGATCATCACCCAAGACTTAGCCAATCATCGGGAATTTAGATCTCACGAAGAACACCAGTTTTTTCTCCCCAAAATGAATCGTCCTGATCTATGAGCTTGTGTGGATTCAGAGAAATTCACTTGGTGAAAGAGATCAATACACGTCCTAGCTCATGTCAGAACAATCGGAACACAAGGAGAGGGGAAGCCAAGAAACGAAGAACACCAAAACGTGAAATCCAAAGGCACGAACTCAGATCTTAACGTCCAGAGGACAAGAGGAGGTAAGGGCCTCCATTCCCATGAAATCAAAAGGATTACAAGATCCGATTACACAGACATGTGCTAGTTCATTTGTGGACCTCTGAAGTAGTCTAGAGACAGGCAAACCCTAACAGAGAATGACTAATTAGAGAGGTGAGGACTGATTGGGGCAGCCCTCTCTTATTTATTGATGCTATTACACATTCCTAAAGTGCCCCTAAGTAATTAGAGCGAACCACTTAACTCGAGCGGTATTATGGTCCAACTTAGAGATCCACTGATCTGACGCCCATGTGCCTTTCATGACTTAGCTTCGCCTTAACGCAAGCCTCGCGATAACGGCACGTGCCGCCTCCGATTCCTATCGAAACCGCACCCGGATTTTGAAGCCCAAACCCAAAAACCGTCCACCGGTGGTTTTGAGACTCAAACCACCAAACCTTTTGTGGGTAGCGTACTCCATACGCTCATCCCATGAACTCGACACGTGTCACCATTGTCCTCGACTATCCGGCCGTCAAGTCCTCCAACGCTTCCGCTTGACTTGCCCGACCGCCGTCCTGACTTGCTTGGGCCGGGCCTTAACAGGCTGTGACTCGCACCCCTGTTAAGGCCTGGTCCTAAACGACACCCACTGTAGCAGCCAACAGGTCCATCGTGAAGACTATTTGGAAGCAATGGGTTGCACCTATAGATGTCCGGATGGCCCACGGCCTGACAGCCCGGCACAAAGTCCGCTTTTTTTTTGGCCCGGCACGAGCACACCCGTTAAACGGCCCGGTGTGCCATGCCTGGGCCGTCGCTTAGGCCCGTGGCCCTGATCGGCATGGGCCAGTGGCTCGGCGTGCCGTGCCTGGCCCGGCTACAGCGGTCCATGCTTTTACCGGGTGTGGGCCAGGCCGGGTGGCCTGATTCGCCATCTATAGTTGCACCAAGAATTCGGATCAAATAAATGCACAGAGAAGTCTGCAGCAGAGAGGGTGCATGCAGCAGACGCGCGCGCCACAGCCTGAGTGTGAGATGGATGAACAAGAAGCACGGCCCACCGTCCCATCATTTGCCGTGCCGGCCTAAGCTGTTCCAACCAAAATCGAAGCACCAGCCGACGAACTTGTGCGCCTATAATTGTCCTCGGTTCCTTGCGCACTGCAAAGACAAAGCTATAAATCCACCACAAATGAGTAACAACCCTCTGCAACAAATCAAGTACTAATTACCACCTATTTCATGTTGGAGCATAGATAGGTAGCACGCACGATGTCGTCCCTTCTCCTGGGCATGACGAAGGTGTTCCTGGACATGTTCCTCGTGATGCAGCTGTTATTACAACTCCTCCGCGGCGCCGGCGCCGCAGCAGACAGGGTCCCGGCGGTGATCGTGTTCGGCGACTCGACTGCGGACACAGGGAACAACAACTTCATCCAGACACTCCTCCGGGGCAACTACACGCCTTACGGCCGGGACTTCGCCGGCGGGGTTGCCACCGGCCGCTTCTCCAACGGCCGCCTCGCCGCAGACTTCGTCTCCCAGAGGCTCGGCCTGCCTCCCGCTGTGCCGGCGTACCTCGACCCCGGCCATGGCATCCACCAGCTCGCGTCGGGTGTCAGCTTCGCCTCGGCTGGTAGTGGATTCGACGATATAACTGCGCAAATCTTTGTGAGTAATGTAGTAGTGTGCAGTGCTTCCAATCCAACTTTTAAGAATACAATTTAAACTACTTGTTTTTTTTTCCATTATTATAATATTATAAAAAATCACGTAACTCCGATTTCCTGCATGCAGTCGGCAGTGACCCTGACTCAGCAGATAGAGCACTTCAAGGAGTACAAAGAGAAGCTCCGGCGCGGGCTGGGCGCCGCCGCCGCAAACCACATCGTCGCTAGTTCACTCTACCTCTTCAGCGTCGGCGCTGGCGACTTCCTGGGCAACTACCTCCTCTTCCCCGTCAGGCGCCGCTTCACCCTGCTGGAGTACGAGGCGTACCTCGTCGGCGCGGCCGAGGCGGCGGTGCGCGCCGTGTACGCGCTCGGCGCGAGGCGGGTCCGCCTCCCGGGGCTGCCCCCGCTGGGGTGCCTGCCGCTGCAGCGGACCGTCAACCTCGCCACGCCCGGGGACTGCAACAGGTGGCACAACATGGTGGCACGCAGATTCAACCGCGGGCTCCGGGCCATGGCGAGGAGGCTCAGCCGGGACCTGCCGGGGGCGCAGGTCGTGTACGTCGACATTTACCGTCTCTTGGCGAACATGATCGCCAGGCCATGGGCGTATGGTGAGTGTTATAGTGTCATCAAGCTGATGCTGATCTAATGTTCTTGGTTATTAATTGTCTAATATGTGTCGTGATGCGATGCGACGCAATCCAAGTCTTCTTACTTACTTAGTAGTAACTGCCTCTGCGCTCTGCTGGGTGACCAGGTTTTGAGAATTCAGTGCGAGGATGCTGCGGCACCGGATACTTCGAGACAGGAGTGCTGTGCAGCTTGGACAATGCACTCACATGCGAGGATGCGGATAAATACGTCTTCTTTGACGCGGTCCATCCATCACAGAGAGCCTACAAGATCATAGCCGACGCAATTGTACATGCCGCATCACACAGACCCGAGTAGCTAGCAGTGGCATTATTATCTCGTTTCGGTGAATTTGAATTCTATACATATATACGGCTTGTACTCGAGTCTAATTCAATGTAGGAGGTAACTGTAGCATTCTAAGCTATGAATGCAGAAAGTAAGCATACGCATTATGACGTATTTTGTAGTCTTGTGCTGACTAGTATATCATATATCATCCACTTACGTGTAAAATTATACTACGTCTACGCAATTTCAATTCACTTTAACGGTGTAAGTTTATTTACTTTACACCGAGCCTGCTTGAAACAGAGGAATGTAAAACACAGAGACGAGAGAAAGCAAAGGAATAGGAAAGAAATAGAGGTATGAACTAAAGGCTCAACTGGTTGGCGAGGTTCATTGTGGTAAAACATGCCCATCCGAGCTCAAGCTCGACTTGACCTGTATGTTTGCATTTTCTTAGATTTATTCTAACAGCGTTATTCTTTCAGTGGTAGGTGATGTGTCCGTGACAGCAAGATGCCTGTGGTATACATGTGCTTGCATTTTCTTAGATTATTCTAAAATATAACAACGTTATTCTTTCAGTGGTACGTTATTCTCTCAGTGGTAGGTGATGTGCCTATCAACAGAGAGACACTTATGTTGTTCGAACACAGAAATACTAATAGCTTGACCTATTGTAAACATGGTTGTTTATATTAAACAAGAGCTAAACACTTTAATTTATTTGGAGGTGCTCATGGGGAAATTTAACTATTTTCCATTATTAAAAACGTTACCTCTCCGATAAACACTCTTACGGTTGTCCTTACATTATTGCCACTGGAGAGAAGTTTAAACGAAGTTTTTGCCATTTTTGCTTACGTGGCATGCCACGTCCGCATGCCACGTGGGAGCCCAGTCAGCTTGTAGCTGGAAATGACTTCCTTGCCCCTGTCTTCTTTCTTTACTCACTCAGTCTAGTGCCAAATAAAAATCCCCTTCGAGCTCCAGCCATGGGAAAGGGGCGAGCTCCAGCCATGTGTTCGAACAACATAAGTGTCTCTCTGTTGATAGGCACATCACCTACCACTGAGAGAATAACGTACCACTGAAAGAATAACGTTGTTATATTTTAGAATAATCTAAGAAAATGCAAGCACATGTATACCACAGGCATCTTGCTGTCACGGACACATCACCTACCACTGAAAGAATAACGCTGTTAGAATAAATCTAAGAAAATGCAAACATACAGGTCAAGTCGAGCTTGAGCTCGGATGGGCATGTTTTACCACAATGAACCTCGCCAACCAGTTGAGCCTTTAGTTCATACCTCTATTTCTTTCCTATTCCTTTGCTTTCTCTCGTCTCTGTGTTTTACATTCCTCTGTTTCAAGCAGGCTCGGTGTAAAGTAAATAAACTTACACCGTTAAAGTGAATTGAAATTGCGTAGACGTAGTATAATTTTACACGTAAGTGGATGATATATGATATACTAGTCAGCACAAGACTACAAAATACGTCATAATGCGTATGCTTACTTTCTGCATTCATAGCTTAGAATGCTACAGTTACCTCCTACATTGAATTAGACTCGAGTACAAGCCGTATATATGTATAGAATTCAAATTCACCGAAACGAGATAATAATGCCACTGCTAGCTACTCGGGTCTGTGTGATGCGGCATGTACAATTGCGTCGGCTATGATCTTGTAGGCTCTCTGTGATGGATGGACCGCGTCAAAGAAGACGTATTTATCCGCATCCTCGCATGTGAGTGCATTGTCCAAGCTGCACAGCACTCCTGTCTCGAAGTATCCGGTGCCGCAGCATCCTCGCACTGAATTCTCAAAACCTGGTCACCCAGCAGAGCGCAGAGGCAGTTACTACTAAGTAAGTAAGAAGACTTGGATTGCGTCGCATCGCATCACGACACATATTAGACAATTAATAACCAAGAACATTAGATCAGCATCAGCTTGATGACACTATAACACTCACCATACGCCCATGCCTGGCGATCATGTTCGCCAAGAGACGGTAAATGTCGACGTACACGACCTGCGCCCCCGGCAGGTCCCGGCTGAGCCTCCTCGCCATGGCCCGGAGCCCGCGGTTGAATCTGCGTGCCACCATGTTGTGCCACCTGTTGCAGTCCCCGGGCGTGGCGAGGTTGACGGTCCGCTGCAGCGGCAGGCACCCCAGCGGGGGCAGCCCCGGGAGGCGGACCCGCCTCGCGCCGAGCGCGTACACGGCGCGCACCGCCGCCTCGGCCGCGCCGACGAGGTACGCCTCGTACTCCAGCAGGGTGAAGCGGCGCCTGACGGGGAAGAGGAGGTAGTTGCCCAGGAAGTCGCCAGCGCCGACGCTGAAGAGGTAGAGTGAACTAGCGACGATGTGGTTTGCGGCGGCGGCGCCCAGCCCGCGCCGGAGCTTCTCTTTGTACTCCTTGAAGTGCTCTATCTGCTGAGTCAGGGTCACTGCCGACTGCATGCAGGAAATCGGAGTTACGTGATTTTTTATAATATTATAATAATGGAAAAAAAAACAAGTAGTTTAAATTGTATTCTTAAAAGTTGGATTGGAAGCACTGCACACTACTACATTACTCACAAAGATTTGCGCAGTTATATCGTCGAATCCACTACCAGCCGAGGCGAAGCTGACACCCGACGCGAGCTGGTGGATGCCATGGCCGGGGGTCGAGGTACGCCGGCACAGCGGGAGGCAGGCCGAGCCTCTGGGAGACGAAGTCTGCGGCGAGGCGGCCGTTGGAGAAGCGGCCGGTGGCAACCCCGCCGGCGAAGTCCCGGCCGTAAGGCGTGTAGTTGCCCCGGAGGAGTGTCTGGATGAAGTTGTTGTTCCCTGTGTCCGCAGTCGAGTCGCCGAACACGATCACCGCCGGGACCCTGTGCTGCGGCGCCGGCGCCGCGGAGGAGTTGTAATAACAGCTGCATCACGAGGAACATGTCCAGGAACACCTTCGTCATGCCCAGGAGAAGGGACGACATCGTGCGTGCTACCTATCTATGCTCCAACATGAAATAGGTGGTAATTAGTACTTGATTTGTTGCAGAGGGTTGTTACTCATTTGTGGTGGATTTATAGCTTTGTCTTTGCAGTGCGCAAGGAACCGAGGACAATTATAGGCGCACAAGTTCGTCGGCTGGTGCTTCGATTTTGGTTGGAACAGCTTAGGCCGGCACGGCAAATGATGGGACGGTGGGCCGTGCTTCTTGTTCATCCATCTCACACTCAGGCTGTGGCGCGCGCGTCTGCTGCATGCACCCTCTCTGCTGCAGACTTCTCTGTGCATTTATTTGATCCGAATTCTTGGTGCAACTATAGATGGCGAATCAGGCCACCCGGCCTGGCCCACACCCGGTAAAAGCATGGACCGCTGTAGCCGGGCCAGGCACGGCACGCCGAGCCACTGGCCCATGCCGATCAGGGCCACGGGCCTAAGCGACGGCCCAGGCATGGCACACCGGGCCGTTTAACGGGTGTGCTCGTGCCGGGCCAAAAAAAAAGCGGACTTTGTGCCGGGCTGTCAGGCCGTGGGCCATCCGGACATCTATAGGTGCAACCCATTGCTTCCAAATAGTCTTCACGATGGACCTGTTGGCTGCTACAGTGGGTGTCGTTTAGGACCAGGCCTTAACAGGGGTGCGAGTCACAGCCTGTTAAGGCCCGGCCCAAGCAAGTCAGGACGGCGGTCGGGCAAGTCAAGCGGAAGCGTTGGAGGACTTGACGGCCGGATAGTCGAGGACAATGGTGACACGTGTCGAGTTCATGGGATGAGCGTATGGAGTACGCTACCCACAAAAGGTTTGGTGGTTTGAGTCTCAAAACCACCGGTGGACGGTTTTTGGGTTTGGGCTTCAAAATCCGGGTGCGGTTTCGATAGGAATCGGAGGCGGCACGTGCCGTTATCGCGAGGCTTGCGTTAAGGCGAAGCTAAGTCATGAAAGGCACATGGGCGTCAGATCAGTGGATCTCTAAGTTGGACCATAATACCGCTCGAGTTAAGTGGTTCGCTCTAATTACTTAGGGGCACTTTAGGAATGTGTAATAGCATCAATAAATAAGAGAGGGCTGCCCCAATCAGTCCTCACCTCTCTAATTAGTCATTCTCTGTTAGGGTTTGCCTGTCTCTAGACTACTTCAGAGGTCCACAAATGAACTAGCACATGTCTGTGTAATCGGATCTTGTAATCCTTTTGATTTCATGGAATGGAGGCCCTTACCTCCTCTTGTCCTCTGGACGTTAAGATCTGAGTTCGTGCCTTTGGATTTCACGTTTTGGTGTTCTTCGTTTCTTGGCTTCCCCTCTCCTTGTGTTCCGATTGTTCTGACATGAGCTAGGACGTGTATTGATCTCTTTCACCAAGTGAATTTCTCTGAATCCACACAAGCTCATAGATCAGGACGATTCATTTTGGGGAGAAAAAACTGGTGTTCTTCGTGAGATCTAAATTCCCGATGATTGGCTAAGTCTTGGGTGATGATCTCTTAGAGATAGCCTCTCAACTTTTTTGTGACCATCTGGTTCAAATTTGGTTGAAGTATTTGGCCAAGAATCGCTCGATCCCTTCTCTGTTCGTGTTGTTTCTAGGGGCACCGGACAAAGAGTCTAGGGCACCAGACCAGGCATAGCACATGTCCGGTGCATGCTGTGTGGCATGCCTAGGCACAGCCCCGTCCGCTGTTCACCGGACCAGGTAGCACCGGACACGTCCGGTGCACCGAACAGGGTCTTCGCCCTATTCCACCAGAGAGGGTTTTTGCCCACATTCTCCTGTTTCTTCTCTCACCGGACAGTCCGGTGCACCAGACCTGTCCGGTGCTGCCTGTTCAGTGGCTGTCCCGTTCGCTTTTTGCTCGCTCGTCTCCAGTTTCTCTCCAGTCTGCTCGGCCATGTTTCTAGTGGTTCGCTTGATCCATCCTGCTACCAGTTAGCTTGATTGGATCCTAGTTTGCTCGAGCTTTGCTTTTGGGATTGAATTTGGGACAGAGGCTTAAGTTTTCACGAGAAAATTTTAAGCTCCTATTCACACCCCTCTGGTCGCCGTTTTCGATCCTTCAATTGGTATCGGAGCCATTTAAGGATCATTCCACCTTAATCGGTTCTTGATCCATGAAGGCGACATGGAGCGCGGTTCAGGCAAGCCGCCGTTCTTCGATGGAGCAAACTACCCATATTGGAAGATCCACATGGCTGCGTATCTCCAGAGCATAGGCTCGTGGGTGTGAGAGATTTGTGAGGATGCTGATTATGTGGTACTTGCTTCTCGTATCGGTCAGGAGCAGATTGACCAGCACGAGGCCAATAGCAAGGCCCGCAATGCTATCTTTTCTTGCCTTTCGCTTTCTGAGTTTGAGCGGGTGTCTCACCTCGATACGGCTCGTGAGATCTGGCTGACTCTTCAAAGGTATCATGAGGGGACTTCCCAAGTCAAGACCAGACTTTTTGAGACGTATCGACGTGAGTACGAGAACTTTGTTCAGTTGGCTAGAGAGTCTATCAATTCTATGTTCTCTCGCTTCCAGTCAATTGTGAACAAGATGCGAGCAAACAAGCCGCAGCTACCCTATGACGATCATGAGAGGGCTCTCAAGTTACTACATGCCCTAGATCGGAGGGTTTGGGATGTGAAGGTCTCTGCTATCATTGAGTCCCCAAATTACGAGACCCTTACCGTGGATGAGCTATTCAGCAAGCTCAAGTCCACCGAGATCGAACACCAGACTCGAGCTAAGATAGAGAATCCTTCTGCACCGACCATAGCTTTGGTCTTAGGTACTGGTGGTTCTTTGGCTAACCCTTCATAAGCTTTTTTTGCTTTGTCTTCTTTGGTATCTGTTACAGAGGAGCAGATGGAGGCACTTGGGGATGACAAGCTGGCATTGGTCATCAGTCGGTTCTCGCGGTTTCATAACAATCGCATGAACCGCCGGCACAATGGTTAGAAGGAGGGTTGCTTTGGCTGTGGAGACCCTGACCACTTCGTTGCCAACCGCCCCAAGAAGAACAAGCACTCCTCTGGCAAGCATGACGTCGGCAAGCGCAAGGACAAGCATGAGTACACCTCCGACAAGCACAAGTCCAAGGGAAGATTCAACAAGGAGGCGATCAAGAAGAAGTACCTCAAGAAGGCCAAGGCCCAAGAGCGCGCCTTCCTTGCTTCCCTCAGCGACCTCAACATCGACTCCGTCAATGAGCATGCTTCTTCCTCTTCGAGCAATGATGAGACTGAGTGGAAGGTCGAGGAGAAGCTGAACGGGCTATGCTTCTTCGCCGACTCCACCCACGGAGGCTTCTGCACCATGGCGCTTGGTGACGAGGTGGAGAGCAGCAAGGACGATGCTGCCGGCGACGACAACGCTTCTCAGGTATCACTTTCCACCAATGAGCTCGCTGCTGAGATCGATACCATGAATGCTGCTCTACTTAGCCAAGATAAGTTGCTTAAGCGCGCTACTCATGATAGGAAGGAGTATAAGGACAAGTTAGAGGTTGTGCTTACGGAGCTTGAGTTTGCTAAGTCTGTTGTGGTAGTGTCTGACGAGGCTGAGTGCAAAGCTTGTGCTATCCACATGTCAAACCTTGCTACCTTGAAAACCAAGTATGCCTCTCTGCTAGACGAGCTTGAGGAGGTGAAGGCTAGGCCTGTCTTGTTGGGTGCATGCAAGTCCTGCTCGGGCTTGCAATCTAAGCTAGCAGAGAAGGTTACTAAGATCTCTTTGCTTGAGAAGGCTAGCTCAGATAGCACAGGTGCTGCTAGGTGTGCGCTTTGTGAGGGCTTGGAGCTAGAGCTTGAGTCCTGTAGACACGATAAGATGAGAACCGAGGAAGAAAACACATACCTTCGGACCATCTTGAGCTGGTTATCCTGCAGTGAGCCGCAGTTGGGCATCATGGTCAACCAATTCAGAAGGGGAATTGGTGGACCAGGTGTAGGCTTTGCTTTAGGTGAGAAGGGTGAAAATCTCTATGGCAAGGTTGGTGAGTGTAGTGGCTTAAAACCAAGTGAGAAACCTACTACTACTCCCAAATTGACCAAAGTCACTCCACCTAAGCCCACTTTGCCTACCATAAAGGATGGAGTGTTTGAAGAACCTCCAAAAGCCCCACCATAGAAACAAGTGTGGATTCCAAAGCCTAACCATCTCAGGACCCTACTTGACACTCTATCCAACATCTCTGAGGATCCCCTCCCTAGAGCCCAACAGCCACCAAGATTGAACCATACTCGCAAGAGAGTGAACCAGGCACCCAAGAGAGAGGTGAGGTATCACTATGAGTACTGCCATAGTGATGGTCACCTTGCTGAGTTCTGCTTTAGGAGGAAGAGAGATGAGCGGCAAGAGTATGAGTTAAACAACCGAAACATGTACTGTCGGCCACATGGCGTACATGTAGTGCTTGTTTAGAGGCACAGTGCTCAGCCTAGAGGTGCAATGCCTTAAGGTGCTAGGCCTCAGGCTACAAGACCACGCGGTGGTCATGCCTGGTGGGGTTCAAGTCGTGGTCAATATGACCATGGATCCCGTGGCAGTGGCTTTCAGTCCCACAACTCTAGCAGACCACGTTTTCCCTCTCGTGGTGATCGCTTTTCTCAAATGGGACATGGTATGTTTGGTGTTTTTCCTAACACTTTTCTAGGGCAAATGACTCAACACTAGTATCCTTCACAGTTTACTAACCCCAGTGTTGTGCCATTTGCTCACCCTCTGCCTTTCTATTGAGCAGAACGAAGGCTAGGAGAACCAATTTGAGTTCTGGTCATGTTG
>JAHUYU010000526.1:0-20206 GCA_030439765.1 Tripidium arundinaceum | reverse complement strand
GTATTGAGATTATTTTACTTGTTCGAAAATTATGAGAACAATAAGTACCGTAGGAGTATTGGTGTTTGATAGGTATCGAAAGAGTATCAGCATTAGCATCCGATAGATGAACGAGTCTGCAAGTTTTTCTTTGTCTTGGATGTGTGTTGGGTGTGCTAGGGAAGGCCCTCTCTTGTACTATTTTTCTTTATTAATGAAATGACACACAACTCTCCTGCATTGTGATAGGCACGCACTAGTGGCAAGGAAACCAGACGTGTATTGATATCAATTAGTTTCCATAATATTGATGGGTTGATTAGTTTTTTTAATTATTATTTTCCCATTTTGTTTTGTTTCGTAAAAGTTGGTTTCCATTAATTGTTGTAGGATTCTATTAGCAGGGAGAAAATTTTGAACTCTGCCAAATGTGCTGAACTAAGGAGAAGAAAGAAGTTAGAATTTCAGTTTTGGTAACTAGCAATGGTGGAAATGTCTGTAGTTGCCCTTTTGTTACCTTCATTTTCCACACTATCTACAAAGAAAGAAAACGACATTAGGTCTCCAAATACATGTTATTCTACAATGCACAGGCATACTGGTGCCATGCATCCCCTTAATACCATCCTTAAATACTTTCACTTCATGTTTCAAAGAGACGGCAATAACTTAGAGATGAAAGAATGGTGGATATAGTTTTATGTGAGTGTCAAGCAAGACTAATGTGGTGATTTTTTCCTCGCCTTATTTTGCATTCTAGACACAGATTGTTATCTAATAAAAATGGGTTAATGAGAAAGATAATTATGTTTTGTTGTTCAGAGGTTACAGTGTTGTCTAAATTATGCATCATCCATTCATCTGTTCTCATTGCTCTCATGTTCATTGCAGGCCCAAAATACAACAACAAGAGTACATATCAACCTGTTACTATAGACCCATTTGCCCTTTCACCTGATCCAAATGAGCAAGAGAACCTTGACATACTTGGTGATGATGATGGCAATGCTTCACCGAATAACTTGGCCGCAGGACAAGGGGCATCTGTTCGTGGTTTTGACATCAACTTACCAAATCAGGACGATATGGATGATGAAATTGCTGATGTAGATGTAAATGATGAGGCAGATGAGGGGCTCAATGCAGCCGATGCACTGCGAGCTCAAGTGAACGCAGAGGGGCAGCAGGAGGAGCAGGACAGCTCAAGCTCTAGTGGGAGCAGCAGTAGCAGCAGCAGCGGAAGTGGGAGCGGCAGTGGAAGTGGGAGCAGCAGCAGTGATAGCGATGGTAGTGATGCTGATTCGGCAAGCTCCGGAGGTGATGTTGATATATGAGCTTGATATGCAAGCTTTTGTTTTGACACATGCCTTGCTTCACAATTTTTCGTTCACAAGGGAGGTGTAGGGTATGTATATGTTCGGCTAATATTGCTCCAGTGAGTGCATCAAATTTCCACGAATCATGGTGGGCTTGGTCCGTTTTATTTTTGCTAGACCTGGTCTGGAAGAATAGAATCTGTAAACATATCTGTACAACTATGTGCTTATGTGACATTGCTATTACCATGGATGTTACAATTGTTCGGTTGAAATGACAAAAGGTATAAAGAGGAGATACACTGCTATGCTTGCCTATTACTCTTGATGCACGTCATATGGACATACTACCTCCGTCCCTAAATTCGGCCAGTCGGGCACTCCTAGGCGCTCCTAGCTATTTTAGGACCAATTAAGCTGGAAGAGAAGTCCACGATATCTCTATAAGCTAGGACCACATCTCATTGGTATAACTGCAGGCTCACTGTTTGGGCTAATCTATGCAATGAATGATAGGTTGAACTTTAGGACATACTTTACAACCAAATTTTAACTCCTAGATGGAGGGGTGACGTGCACAAGATAATGTGTGGCCCACCGATCAATTAATTAGCTGCTAAATGTTTTAAGCCAATCTCAATGGAAATTTCGTGAGAGTTTTATGAGCATTAAATAAGCTGATGTGTCATAGTATTGACGAAGAGAGGTATAATGAAAGTTTCATAGGATAAAATGAGTTTCATGGGGATGAAATTTGTCTACACTATTTTCAATACATGAGAGTCTTGGAAACAGTGAGATGAAACTCCTAGACTGGGCCTTGAGATGAATATTGAATGCTTCAATATCTAAGGACGAATGAGGTATATAGGGATTGTTCATGGGCATGTGGTGTTCTTGCGGTTTCACCATTGAATCATTTGAACCTGCTCCACCTAGAGTTTACGCAGGTGCACACTGCATCTATTTTCTATGTCCATCTTGTCCTAAACATAAATCAATTTAGTTTTGTCCTAGGTCAAATTCTTTAATTTTGGCTGTTATGTAGGGTATATGCTTGGTTACTTACATTAGTTTTAGCATGTATTAGACCTTATGCAACACAACCTAAGCTAGCATAACATATATACTATATTTATTTTCAATTATTCTACACAGGCAAGATGTCTTTGGTAAAATTGTGCTTGGTTTCTTACATCTTCTAGAATAGGTATCATGTTTCTAAGATAAGTAGGAGAGCTGAGAAATATTTTATTTTTGGGTGTTGTGTTAGCTTGTACAAATCTATGTTGTCTGATTTAGTGTACTAGCTAATGTTGCATTGTGCTTGTTTTGACAGTTGTACATGCTTCCAAAAAGAGTCTCTGCATCAACCAAACATGAACAAACTACACTACACAAGTTTAGATATAGGCTATGTAAGCAACCAAGCGAAATGTGGGGGGTTAGCCTAGAGACGCGCTACCCCCTCTTAGTGACAATCTTTTTCTAAGATTGTTTCACGGACACAATGACGAAAAGGGACCAAAGGACTGTGGAAGAAGCAAAGAGGAAGAAACAACCCAAAGATGCTTTGGATGTTCTAGGCTAGATGGCGAAGGAGCTTGATGGAAGTCCAAGTTGAGAGCATTTGATGTGTACAAGTGCTACACTCTCACCAAGTCAGAGCCAAAGTGTCCCAATTGGATAGGTTTTAAGTCAAAAATCTCAGAGAAGTTGAATTGGACGATATTGACTTAAAATGAGCTCAAAATATGCACCAGAGTGTGCAACAGATGATTGGTACCAGCCTGACGGGTCATCAAGTGGCATTATTCACATGGCAGATTTAACTTGGCCACGATACTGAGTGATCACCTTACAATCCGATGTGACTTAATGGCACCTCGACAGGCGGTGGATCATCCGTTGAGGCCCAACCTTGACTTCTGCCAAGGGTCTATCCCACTTTATAGCACCGTACGGTCCAATGGAGACTTGTGCCGCTTCGGCGAATCCTCGGTGCAGCTCAACTTGACTTCGTGACAAATTGACCAAGGTACGGGTGTGCACCATATGATTTGTGGAGACTTTGTTACTTCCAGCGGATCATTCGGTAGTATCCGTGTCTACAGACTTTTTTTCCAATGGCTAGGAGGGCCTTCACGCCTAATATATGTGCCTTCCCTGACTCATTTTGAGTTGCTCTTTCCATCAAAAGCCAGAACATATGGTGAGGGTTTGTGAAGTGTGAGATAGCCATCCAAGCACAAGATTCCATATTGTGACAGAATGCGCTTTGAGTGAACCCGATGCTCTTGATTGGATTTCTTCAAGAAGCTGTTGAAGACTTGTTGCTCCTAGTGTTTGCTAGTGTAACACCCCCGGTGTTACGTAAGACCTTTAACACTAAATATGTAGTTATTAACCTGTTAATAATAAATTAAAGCAAGATTAGTGAAGAAGAGAACTCACAAATAAGATGAAACAAAAACAAAGTATTAAATAGAACAATATAGCATGTGAACCTAACTAAAAATATGGCTAGGTTATTTATAATTAAAGATAAAAATGCAACACATGTCACGATAACGTATAGGTCAAACTCTTTTCAACGTGGTCAAACTTGATTTTTGTGAAAAAGTAAATTAAATAATTATTAAATAAATGTTAAACATATAGACAATAATTCAATATGAAGGTCACGTTGATTTATAAACTCGATCCTTGACTAAAAAATAAATAAATAAAAGTAAAGAAAGGAAGGGAAAGAATCCCCTAAGGCAGCCAGCCAGCCACCCTTGGCCATGTCGAGGCACCGGCTCCTAGCCCGGAATTTCTGAGGCGGGCCTCCCCTGCTTAAACGGACGTGCTGAGCGAACGGCGCCTATGCGTTTTCCCAGACGCGGTCAACAGCTGAGCGGCATCGGGTGCTAGCGCTGCTCCCTACGCGCGGCAGGAGGCAACACCGCAGTAGCCCAATAGCCGGCAGCAGCGCAGTCGCACGGCATGCAGGCAGCAGTGCAGTGTCCAGTGCGCTGTCGTACACCGGCGTTCTTCACCAGCAGCAGCCGGCACGCCTTTTTACAGCAGCAGGGCGCACATGCGAGAGAGAGCATGTGTCAGGGAGAAAAAGAGAGAAGAGTGCATGCGCTTCTGCAGTGCATGCATGCCCGGCATAAATGAGGATCCTGTGCTATTTCTAAAATAGGCCATAGCAATTAACAAAATACAATAGTAAAATAATGTATTACATTGCAAAAATAAATGGCTTTGAATTTAAAACACTTTATGGCTACATACGTTAATACACAAGGATGAGTAAGACCAAAAAAATAAATAAAAATTAAGAAACATGCATTATTATTATTATTATTATTATTATTATTATTATTATTATTATTATTATTATTATTATATATAAATTAAGAAACATGCAACAACTTTTAAATGAGTGGTGCAGGCTCAGCAAGCGAGTAGCCTGCGCGGCTCAGCTCTTGTCTTGTCCGAAATTTTAATTGGAGCACCAGCAGCTGTGCAGTGTGTGTGCTCTTCAACATCAGTAGCCGGCGTACCTTTTCACAGTATAAGTAGCGAGCAGCGGTCTATGCGCTCTTTAGCACCAGCAGCCGAGCGAGCAATCCAAGCTGACCCTTTCTTCCTCGCCTTCGCGTCCGCCTGGCATCCCGGCGTCCATGCTCCGCGTCCGCCTGCCATCCCGGCATCCGTGCCCCGCGTCCGCCCGGCATCCCGGCGTCCGTGCTCCGCGTACGCCTGGCATCCCGGCGTCCATTCCCCGCGTCTGCCCGGCACCCTGGCGTCCGCACCCCAGCATGCCCTCGCCACTGCCGCCGCCCCCGGCGCGGCCGCGCTCCCGTTGCCTCCGCATGCGACTCCATCTCTGCCCACCTACTGCCATGGCTAACCTCAACCTGCAGAGTCAGAATTGAGATGGAAACAAATTCTGCAATGCAAATCTTATATACATTGTTTCAATCATGATACCAAGCTGTTTTAATTTTTGGGCGTCTGCTTTTGTTTAATATAAAAGCTTATTATATCATTTCTAATTTGCTTCGTCATGTATGGGATGAAACTGTATGTTGAGTCAAATTTGTTAATATATGATTATTTTGATATACTCACATTAGCGCTATACAGAACTTTTCCACCATCATGATGTGATCGTATATAGTTTTGAACTCTCAATTCAAATTTTGATGTTTCAGTAAATCGTACTTCTGATTCTGATTCTGACTCTGCAGGTTGAGGTTAGCCATGGCAGTAGGTGGGCAGAGATGGAGTCGCATGCGGAGGCAACGGGAGCGCGGCCGCGCCGGGGGCGGCGGCAGTGGCGAGGGCATGCTGGGGTGCGGACGCCAGGGTGCCGGGCAGACGCGGGGAATGGACGCCGGGATGCCAGGCGTACGCGGAGCACGGACGCCGGGATGCCGGGCGGACGCGGGGCACGGATGCCGGGATGGCAGGCGGACGCGGAGCATGGACGCCGGGATGCCAGGCGGACGCGAAGGCGAGGAAGAAAGGGTCAGCTTGGATTGCTCGCTCGGCTGCTGGTGCTAAAGAGCGCATAGACCGCTGCTCGCTACTTATACTGTGAAAAGGTACGCCGGCTACTGATGTTGAAGAGCACACACACTGCACAGCTGCTGGTGCTCCAATTAAAATTTCGGACAAGACAAGAGCTGAGCCGCGCAGGCTACTCGCTTGCTGAGCCTGCACCACTCATTTAAAAGTTGTTGCATGTTTCTTAATTTATATATAATAATAATAATAATAATAATAATAATAATAATAATAATAATAATAATAATAATAATGCATGTTTCTTAATTTTTATTTATTTTTTTGGTCTTACTCATCCTTGTGTATTAACGTATGTAGCCATAAAGTGTTTTAAATTCAAAGCCATTTATTTTTGCAATGTAATACATTATTTTACTATTGTATTTTGTTAATTGCTATGGCCTATTTTAGAAATAGCACAGGATCCTCATTTATGCCGGGCATGCATGCACTGCAGAAGCGCATGCACTCTTCTCTCTTTTTCTCCCTGACACATGCTCTCTCTCGCATGTGCGCCCTGCTGCTGTAAAAAGGCGTGCCGGCTGCTGCTGGTGAAGAACGCCGGTGTACGACAGCGCACTGGACACTGCACTGCTGCCTGCATGCCGTGCGACTGCGCTGCTGCCGGCTATTGGGCTACTGCGGTGTTGCCTCCTGCCGCGCGTAGGGAGCAGCGCTAGCACCCGATGCCGCTCAGCTGTTGACCGCGTCTGGGAAAACGCATAGGCGCCGTTCGCTCAGCACGTCCGTTTAAGCAGGGGAGGCCCGCCTCAGAAATTCCGGGCTAGGAGCCGGTGCCTCGACATGGCCAAGGGTGGCTGGCTGGCTGCCTTAGGGGATTCTTTCCCTTCCTTTCTTTACTTTTATTTATTTATTTTTTAGTCAAGGATCGAGTTTATAAATCAACGTGACCTTCATATTGAATTATTGTCTATATGTTTAACATTTATTTAATAATTATTTAATTTACTTTTTCACAAAAATCAAGTTTGACCACGTTGAAAAGAGTTTGACCTATACGTTATCGTGACATGTGTTGCATTTTTATCTTTAATTATAAATAACCTAGCCATATTTTTAGTTAGGTTCACATGCTATATTGTTCTATTTAATACTTTGTTTTTGTTTCATCTTATTTGTGAGTTCTCTTCTTCACTAATCTTGCTTTAATTTATTATTAACAGGTTAATAACTACATATTTAGTGTTAAAGGTCTTACGTAACACCGGGGGTGTTACACTAGCAAACACTAGGAGCAACAAGTCTTCAACAGCTTCTTGAAGAAATCCAATCAAGAGCATCGGGTTCACTCAAAGCGCATTCTGTCACAATATGGAATCTTGTGCTTGGATGGCTATCTCACACTTCACAAACCCTCACCATATGTTCTGGCTTTTGATGGAAAGAGCAACTCAAAATGAGTCAGGGAAGGCACATATATTAGGCGTGAAGGCCCTCCTAGCCATTGGAAAAAAAGTCTGTAGACACGGATACTACCGAATGATCCGCTGGAAGTAACAAAGTCTCCACAAATCATATGGTGCACACCCGTACCTTGGTCAATTTGTCACGAAGTCAAGTTGAGCTGCACCGAGGATTCGCCGAAGCGGCACAAGTCTCCATTGGACCGTACGGTGCTATAAAGTGGGATAGACCCTTGGCAGAAGTCAAGGTTGGGCCTCAACGGATGATCCACCGCCTGTCGAGGTGCCATTAAGTCACATCGGATTGTAAGGTGATCACTCAGTATCGTGGCCAAGTTAAATCTGCCATGTGAATAATGCCACTTGATGACCCGTCAGGCTGGTACCAATCATCTGTTGCACACTCTGGTGCATATTTTGAGCTCATTTTAAGTCAATATCGTCCAATTCAACTTCTCTGAGATTTTTGACTTAAAACCTATCCAATTGGGACACTTTGGCTCTGACTTGGTGAGAGTGTAGCACTTGTACACATCAAATGCTCTCAACTTGGACTTCCATCAAGCTCCTTCGCCATCTAGCCTAGAACATCCAAAGCATCTTTGGGTTGTTTCTTCCTCTTTGCTTCTTCCACAGTCCTTTGGTCCCTTTTCGTCATTGTGTCCGTGAAACAATCTTAGAAAAAGATTGTCACTAAGAGGGGGTAGCGCGTCTCTAGGCTAACCCCCCACATTTCGCTTGGTTGCTTACATAGCCTATATCTAAACTTGTGTAGTGTAGTTTGTTCATGTTTGGTTGATGCAGAGACTCTTTTTGGAAGCATGTACAACTGTCAAAACAAGCACAATGCAACATTAGCTAGTACACTAAATCAGACAACATAGATTTGTACAAGCTAACACAACACCCAAAAATAAAATATTTCTCAGCTCTCCTACTTATCTTAGAAACATGATACCTATTCTAGAAGATGTAAGAAACCAAGCACAATTTTACCAAAGACATCTTGCCTGTGTAGAATAATTGAAAATAAATATAGTATATATGTTATGCTAGCTTAGGTTGTGTTGCATAAGGTCTAATACATGCTAAAACTAATGTAAGTAACCAAGCATATACCCTACATAACAGCCAAAATTAAAGAATTTGACCTAGGACAAAACTAAATTGATTTATGTTTAGGACAAGATGGACATAGAAAATAGATGCAGTGTGCACCTGCGTAAACTCTAGGTGGAGCAGGTTCAAATGATTCAATGGTGAAACCGCAAGAACACCACATGCCCATGAACAATCCCTATATACCTCATTCGTCCTTAGATATTGAAGCATTCAATATTCATCTCAAGGCCCAGTCTAGGAGTTTCATCTCACTGTTTCCAAGACTCTCATGTATTGAAAATAGTGTAGACAAATTTCATCCCATGAAACTCATTTTATCCTATGAAACTTTCATTATACCTCTCTTCGTCAATACTATGACACATCAGCTTATTTAATGCTCATAAAACTCTCACGAAATTTCCATTGAGATTGGCTTAAAACATTTAGCAGCTAATTAATTGATCGGTGGGCCACACATTATCTTGTGCACGTCACCCCTCCATCTAGGAGTTAAAATTTGGTTGTAAAGTATGTCCTAAAGTTCAACCTATCATTCATTGCATAGATTAGCCCAAACAGTGAGCCTGCAGTTATACCAATGAGATGTGGTCCTAGCTTATAGAGATATCGTGGACTTCTCTTCCAGCTTAATTGGTCCTAAAATAGCTAGGAGCGCCTAGGAGTGCCCGACTGGCCGAATTTAGGGACGGAGGTAGTATGTCCATATGACGTGCATCAAGAGTAATAGGCAAGCATAGCAGTGTATCTCCTCTTTATACCTTTTGTCATTTCAACCGAACAATTGTAACATCCATGGTAATAGCAATGTCACATAAGCACATAGTTGTACAGATATGTTTACAGATTCTATTCTTCCAGGCCAGGTCTAGCAAAAATAAAACGGACCAAGCCCACCATGATTCGTGGAAATTTGATGCACTCACTGGAGCAATATTAGCCGAACATATACATACCCTACACCTCCCTTGTGAACGAAAAATTGTGAAGCAAGGCATGTGTCAAAACAAAAGCTTGCATATCAAGCTCATATATCAACATCACCTCCGGAGCTTGCCGAATCAGCATCACTACCATCGCTATCACTGCTGCTGCTCCCACTTCCACTGCCGCTCCCACTTCCGCTGCTGCTGCTACTGCTGCTCCCACTAGAGCTTGAGCTGTCCTGCTCCTCCTGCTGCCCCTCTGCGTTCACTTGAGCTCGCAGTGCATCGGCTGCATTGAGCCCCTCATCTGCCTCATCATTTACATCTACATCAGCAATTTCATCATCCATATCGTCCTGATTTGGTAAGTTGATGTCAAAACCACGAACAGATGCCCCTTGTCCTGCGGCCAAGTTATTCGGTGAAGCATTGCCATCATCATCACCAAGTATGTCAAGGTTCTCTTGCTCATTTGGATCAGGTGAAAGGGCAAATGGGTCTATAGTAACAGGTTGATATGTACTCTTGTTGTTGTATTTTGGGCCTGCAATGAATGATAGGTTGAACTTTAGGACATACTTTACAACCAAATTTTAACTCCTAGATGGAGGGGTGACGTGCACAAGATAATGTGTGGCCCACCGATCAATTAATTAGCTGCTAAATGTTTTAAGCCAATCTCAATGGAAATTTCGTGAGAGTTTTATGAGCATTAAATAAGCTGATGTGTCATAGTATTGACGAAGAGAGGTATAATGAAAGTTTCATAGGATAAAATGAGTTTCATGGGGATGAAATTTGTCTACACTATTTTCAATACATGAGAGTCTTGGAAACAGTGAGATGAAACTCCTAGACTGGGCCTTGAGATGAATATTGAATGCTTCAATATCTAAGGACGAATGAGGTATATAGGGATTGTTCATGGGCATGTGGTGTTCTTGCGGTTTCACCATTGAATCATTTGAACCTGCTCCACCTAGAGTTTACGCAGGTGCACACTGCATCTATTTTCTATGTCCATCTTGTCCTAAACATAAATCAATTTAGTTTTGTCCTAGGTCAAATTCTTTAATTTTGGCTGTTATGTAGGGTATATGCTTGGTTACTTACATTAGTTTTAGCATGTATTAGACCTTATGCAACACAACCTAAGCTAGCATAACATATATACTATATTTATTTTCAATTATTCTACACAGGCAAGATGTCTTTGGTAAAATTGTGCTTGGTTTCTTACATCTTCTAGAATAGGTATCATGTTTCTAAGATAAGTAGGAGAGCTGAGAAATATTTTATTTTTGGGTGTTGTGTTAGCTTGTACAAATCTATGTTGTCTGATTTAGTGTACTAGCTAATGTTGCATTGTGCTTGTTTTGACAGTTGTACATGCTTCCAAAAAGAGTCTCTGCATCAACCAAACATGAACAAACTACACTACACAAGTTTAGATATAGGCTATGTAAGCAACCAAGCGAAATGTGGGGGGTTAGCCTAGAGACGCGCTACCCCCTCTTAGTGACAATCTTTTTCTAAGATTGTTTCACGGACACAATGACGAAAAGGGACCAAAGGACTGTGGAAGAAGCAAAGAGGAAGAAACAACCCAAAGATGCTTTGGATGTTCTAGGCTAGATGGCGAAGGAGCTTGATGGAAGTCCAAGTTGAGAGCATTTGATGTGTACAAGTGCTACACTCTCACCAAGTCAGAGCCAAAGTGTCCCAATTGGATAGGTTTTAAGTCAAAAATCTCAGAGAAGTTGAATTGGACGATATTGACTTAAAATGAGCTCAAAATATGCACCAGAGTGTGCAACAGATGATTGGTACCAGCCTGACGGGTCATCAAGTGGCATTATTCACATGGCAGATTTAACTTGGCCACGATACTGAGTGATCACCTTACAATCCGATGTGACTTAATGGCACCTCGACAGGCGGTGGATCATCCGTTGAGGCCCAACCTTGACTTCTGCCAAGGGTCTATCCCACTTTATAGCACCGTACGGTCCAATGGAGACTTGTGCCGCTTCGGCGAATCCTCGGTGCAGCTCAACTTGACTTCGTGACAAATTGACCAAGGTACGGGTGTGCACCATATGATTTGTGGAGACTTTGTTACTTCCAGCGGATCATTCGGTAGTATCCGTGTCTACAGACTTTTTTTCCAATGGCTAGGAGGGCCTTCACGCCTAATATATGTGCCTTCCCTGACTCATTTTGAGTTGCTCTTTCCATCAAAAGCCAGAACATATGGTGAGGGTTTGTGAAGTGTGAGATAGCCATCCAAGCACAAGATTCCATATTGTGACAGAATGCGCTTTGAGTGAACCCGATGCTCTTGATTGGATTTCTTCAAGAAGCTGTTGAAGACTTGTTGCTCCTAGTGTTTGCTAGTGTAACACCCCCGGTGTTACGTAAGACCTTTAACACTAAATATGTAGTTATTAACCTGTTAATAATAAATTAAAGCAAGATTAGTGAAGAAGAGAACTCACAAATAAGATGAAACAAAAACAAAGTATTAAATAGAACAATATAGCATGTGAACCTAACTAAAAATATGGCTAGGTTATTTATAATTAAAGATAAAAATGCAACACATGTCACGATAACGTATAGGTCAAACTCTTTTCAACGTGGTCAAACTTGATTTTTGTGAAAAAGTAAATTAAATAATTATTAAATAAATGTTAAACATATAGACAATAATTCAATATGAAGGTCACGTTGATTTATAAACTCGATCCTTGACTAAAAAATAAATAAATAAAAGTAAAGAAAGGAAGGGAAAGAATCCCCTAAGGCAGCCAGCCAGCCACCCTTGGCCATGTCGAGGCACCGGCTCCTAGCCCGGAATTTCTGAGGCGGGCCTCCCCTGCTTAAACGGACGTGCTGAGCGAACGGCGCCTATGCGTTTTCCCAGACGCGGTCAACAGCTGAGCGGCATCGGGTGCTAGCGCTGCTCCCTACGCGCGGCAGGAGGCAACACCGCAGTAGCCCAATAGCCGGCAGCAGCGCAGTCGCACGGCATGCAGGCAGCAGTGCAGTGTCCAGTGCGCTGTCGTACACCGGCGTTCTTCACCAGCAGCAGCCGGCACGCCTTTTTACAGCAGCAGGGCGCACATGCGAGAGAGAGCATGTGTCAGGGAGAAAAAGAGAGAAGAGTGCATGCGCTTCTGCAGTGCATGCATGCCCGGCATAAATGAGGATCCTGTGCTATTTCTAAAATAGGCCATAGCAATTAACAAAATACAATAGTAAAATAATGTATTACATTGCAAAAATAAATGGCTTTGAATTTAAAACACTTTATGGCTACATACGTTAATACACAAGGATGAGTAAGACCAAAAAAATAAATAAAAATTAAGAAACATGCATTAAGTTATAGGAGTTGAGTGAAACCGTTGATGCATTATTACTACCCTTGCCTACCTTATTACATTCCTACCCTGTTAGGTTTCGGATCGAATAACTGCTTAGCCCTGCTTAGACCGGTAGCGATCGGTGATTTACGGTCACCTACAATTATAGGTGGTTACTAGAATACCTTAGCTATGAGATGGATGAAATCCTGAAGATAACCATGTGATGATGGATAAATGGAGACCGGACAGAAAAGTTGGAAGCAACCAGACAGGGTTCTGGAGTGCTATTAGTTTCTGTCTGTGTCGATTAAGGACCGATCGTTGCTCGTCCCTCTTGTCATGTTGAACGCATGTCTCACATTTAGCTGGCCGAATAATGTACCTTTCGACCGCGAAGCTAGTGGCATAATTCGGGCCGGGACCTACACGGGTGCGCGTACTGGTGCTGAAGGGGGTATGACAGGGACGCGAAGAGTGAGCCCAAGGTGCGTCCTGGCAGTCGGGCGGTCCCTGGGTACTGCGGCTCCAGTTTATCCCGCGACGTTTACCGGAATCGTGTCATTGGTGACCTGTAGCTCACTTGATCGGTAAGTGTGGTTTGTGTGAGGAATAAATCATCAGCTGGTTAGGAATCGATTCGAATCGCCATCGCTCCTGGATAGTGAGCACTTGACTCGAGTTACGGCATCGTAGTAATTATGATGAAACATTGATGGTTATATGGATGAGTTCGGAAAGGCTAAATGAGTTAGTAACTGAATGTTATTGATTAATTAAGTGATTGCTATAGTATAGGTGCTTACCTAGATAATTAGGCTCTAATCAATATGATGCAAAGTATTTAAATGGTTCATCTTGCCAACCTTTGCTTTTCGCAAATGAGTCAGCTAGCCCACTAAAGAAAGCCTTGCATAATCCTTGGTGTCACTTTATTTTTAAGTTTTGACGGGTAAGTCTAGCTGAGTACTTTCTCGTACTCAGGGCGTTGTTCCCATTGTTGTTGCAGATGGTCAGATGTACTACGGTTATTGCATCAACTGCCTGTACCCTGCAATGGGCGACAACTAGGACCAAGGGCAATGGTCGCTCCGTATCTCTTACTTGATGCTTTTGTTGGAATTGACTACCTCCTGGCACTGTATTTGAACTAAATGTGTGTGTGTGGTTTATGAAACTATTTGCTTCCGCTACTTTATTATGAACCTGGTTTGTAATAACTTATGTTTAAACTCCGATGTATTTCAAGGTTGTTGCGAACTTTATGTAATATGTGACTTGGGCTGCTAAACTCTTCGATCTTGGTTTGTATGTTGGTTGGTTTGAAATCCCTCGTGGTTTCACAGACTACCGGGTTATACGGGCTTAAGTTTGCTAAATTATCTGCCTTGGCTGGTGATTTTCTTACTTAATCTCGTATAATTGGTCAGTTCTGTTACAACCGTCCCGCCCGGTCTCCAATTATTATCCATATATATTCCATGTGATAGTAATATGATAATAATAACAATAATATATTTCCTATCTCTCGCGAGTGACAGTCAATCACTCGACTTCTACCGGAGGCCTGTTGCATATCAATCTACACGATGCTGTCATACTAGTAAGACTCATAGGATAAGGATATATATGCAAGTGGATTTTCATTCAATTCCTTAAAACGTAAATGCACAAACATATATAAAGTGCAGAATAATAGGGGTTATGCACCGGGGCTTGCCTGGGTAAACAATATTATAAATAAGTTAGCATTTCCATCTTCGGGATCTGTCCACCAATACACTGTCTTCTGGCTCGGCTCCAATGTCACGTCCACGAGCTCATCACCTAGTGCACATAAATGATATGCATTTATGCAAATGCGTGTTTAAATGAAACATGCATAAACAAGATAATAAAAGACGAAAGAAAAAATTCGTGATTTTTGGATGACCAGAATAGCCTACAAAATTTAATTTACATACATAAATATATGCTACTCTACACTACTAACATTATTATTTTAGGTTTGATATTTTTAGCATAGTCATATTTTGGTGAGATACACATACCGTGATTTTTCCATGATTTTTAGTGGCCTCAAAACATCATGGCGTGCTCGCGGCGGGCAGTGCGGTGACGGCGGCCATGTCCGCCGGTCCCAGTGGTGGGGCTTACGGCGGCGAAAGCGAGCTTTTGAGCGTGCCGAGTGGAGATGTCGACCGTGGATGGTCGATGGAGTTTGAGGTTAGCCATGGCAGTAGGTGGGCAGAGATGGAGTCGCATGCGGAGGCAACGGGAGCGCGGCCGCGCCGGGGGCGGCGGCAGTGGCGAGGGCATGCTGGGGTGCGGACGCCAGGGTGCCGGGCAGACGCGGGGAATGGACGCCGGGATGCCAGGCGTACGCGGAGCACGGACGCCGGGATGCCGGGCGGACGCGGGGCACGGATGCCGGGATGGCAGGCGGACGCGGAGCATGGACGCCGGGATGCCAGGCGGACGCGAAGGCGAGGAAGAAAGGGTCAGCTTGGATTGCTCGCTCGGCTGCTGGTGCTAAAGAGCGCATAGACCGCTGCTCGCTACTTATACTGTGAAAAGGTACGCCGGCTACTGATGTTGAAGAGCACACACACTGCACAGCTGCTGGTGCTCCAATTAAAATTTCGGACAAGACAAGAGCTGAGCCGCGCAGGCTACTCGCTTGCTGAGCCTGCACCACTCATTTAAAAGTTGTTGCATGTTTCTTAATTTATATATAATAATAATAATAATAATAATAATAATAATAATAATAATAATAATAATAATAATAATGCATGTTTCTTAATTTTTATTTATTTTTTTGGTCTTACTCATCCTTGTGTATTAACGTATGTAGCCATAAAGTGTTTTAAATTCAAAGCCATTTATTTTTGCAATGTAATACATTATTTTACTATTGTATTTTGTTAATTGCTATGGCCTATTTTAGAAATAGCACAGGATCCTCATTTATGCCGGGCATGCATGCACTGCAGAAGCGCATGCACTCTTCTCTCTTTTTCTCCCTGACACATGCTCTCTCTCGCATGTGCGCCCTGCTGCTGTAAAAAGGCGTGCCGGCTGCTGCTGGTGAAGAACGCCGGTGTACGACAGCGCACTGGACACTGCACTGCTGCCTGCATGCCGTGCGACTGCGCTGCTGCCGGCTATTGGGCTACTGCGGTGTTGCCTCCTGCCGCGCGTAGGGAGCAGCGCTAGCACCCGATGCCGCTCAGCTGTTGACCGCGTCTGGGAAAACGCATAGGCGCCGTTCGCTCAGCACGTCCGTTTAAGCAGGGGAGGCCCGCCTCAGAAATTCCGGGCTAGGAGCCGGTGCCTCGACATGGCCAAGGGTGGCTGGCTGGCTGCCTTAGGGGATTCTTTCCCTTCCTTTCTTTACTTTTATTTATTTATTTTTTAGTCAAGGATCGAGTTTATAAATCAACGTGACCTTCATATTGAATTATTGTCTATATGTTTAACATTTATTTAATAATTATTTAATTTACTTTTTCACAAAAATCAAGTTTGACCACGTTGAAAAGAGTTTGACCTATACGTTATCGTGACATGTGTTGCATTTTTATCTTTAATTATAAATAACCTAGCCATATTTTTAGTTAGGTTCACATGCTATATTGTTCTATTTAATACTTTGTTTTTGTTTCATCTTATTTGTGAGTTCTCTTCTTCACTAATCTTGCTTTAATTTATTATTAACAGGTTAATAACTACATATTTAGTGTTAAAGGTCTTACGTAACACCGGGGGTGTTACACTAGCAAACACTAGGAGCAACAAGTCTTCAACAGCTTCTTGAAGAAATCCAATCAAGAGCATCGGGTTCACTCAAAGCGCATTCTGTCACAATATGGAATCTTGTGCTTGGATGGCTATCTCACACTTCACAAACCCTCACCATATGTTCTGGCTTTTGATGGAAAGAGCAACTCAAAATGAGTCAGGGAAGGCACATATATTAGGCGTGAAGGCCCTCCTAGCCATTGGAAAAAAAGTCTGTAGACACGGATACTACCGAATGATCCGCTGGAAGTAACAAAGTCTCCACAAATCATATGGTGCACACCCGTACCTTGGTCAATTTGTCACGAAGTCAAGTTGAGCTGCACCGAGGATTCGCCGAAGCGGCACAAGTCTCCATTGGACCGTACGGTGCTATAAAGTGGGATAGACCCTTGGCAGAAGTCAAGGTTGGGCCTCAACGGATGATCCACCGCCTGTCGAGGTGCCATTAAGTCACATCGGATTGTAAGGTGATCACTCAGTATCGTGGCCAAGTTAAATCTGCCATGTGAATAATGCCACTTGATGACCCGTCAGGCTGGTACCAATCATCTGTTGCACACTCTGGTGCATATTTTGAGCTCATTTTAAGTCAATATCGTCCAATTCAACTTCTCTGAGATTTTTGACTTAAAACCTATCCAATTGGGACACTTTGGCTCTGACTTGGTGAGAGTGTAGCACTTGTACACATCAAATGCTCTCAACTTGGACTTCCATCAAGCTCCTTCGCCATCTAGCCTAGAACATCCAAAGCATCTTTGGGTTGTTTCTTCCTCTTTGCTTCTTCCACAGTCCTTTGGTCCCTTTTCGTCATTGTGTCCGTGAAACAATCTTAGAAAAAGATTGTCACTAAGAGGGGGTAGCGCGTCTCTAGGCTAACCCCCCACATTTCGCTTGGTTGCTTACATAGCCTATATCTAAACTTGTGTAGTGTAGTTTGTTCATGTTTGGTTGATGCAGAGACTCTTTTTGGAAGCATGTACAACTGTCAAAACAAGCACAATGCAACATTAGCTAGTACACTAAATCAGACAACATAGATTTGTACAAGCTAACACAACACCCAAAAATAAAATATTTCTCAGCTCTCCTACTTATCTTAGAAACATGATACCTATTCTAGAAGATGTAAGAAACCAAGCACAATTTTACCAAAGACATCTTGCCTGTGTAGAATAATTGAAAATAAATATAGTATATATGTTATGCTAGCTTAGGTTGTGTTGCATAAGGTCTAATACATGCTAAAACTAATGTAAGTAACCAAGCATATACCCTACATAACAGCCAAAATTAAAGAATTTGACCTAGGACAAAACTAAATTGATTTATGTTTAGGACAAGATGGACATAGAAAATAGATGCAGTGTGCACCTGCGTAAACTCTAGGTGGAGCAGGTTCAAATGATTCAATGGTGAAACCGCAAGAACACCACATGCCCATGAACAATCCCTATATACCTCATTCGTCCTTAGATATTGAAGCATTCAATATTCATCTCAAGGCCCAGTCTAGGAGTTTCATCTCACTGTTTCCAAGACTCTCATGTATTGAAAATAGTGTAGACAAATTTCATCCCCATGAAACTCATTTTATCCTATGAAACTTTCATTATACCTCTCTTCGTCAATACTATGACACATCAGCTTATTTAATGCTCATAAAACTCTCACGAAATTTCCATTGAGATTGGCTTAAAACATTTAGCAGCTAATTAATTGATCGGTGGGCCACACATTATCTTGTGCACGTCACCCCTCCATCTAGGAGTTAAAATTTGGTTGTAAAGTATGTCCTAAAGTTCAACCTATCATTCATTGCATAGATTAGCCCAAACAGTGAGCCTGCAGTTATACCAATGAGATGTGGTCCTAGCTTATAGAGATATCGTGGACTTCTCTTCCAGCTTAATTGGTCCTAAAATAGCTAGGAGCGCCTAGGAGTGCCCGACTGGCCGAATTTAGGGACGGAGGTAGTATGTCCATATGACGTGCATCAAGAGTAATAGGCAAGCATAGCAGTGTATCTCCTCTTTATACCTTTTGTCATTTCAACCGAACAATTGTAACATCCATGGTAATAGCAATGTCACATAAGCACATAGTTGTACAGATATGTTTACAGATTCTATTCTTCCAGGCCAGGTCTAGCAAAAATAAAACGGACCAAGCCCACCATGATTCGTGGAAATTTGATGCACTCACTGGAGCAATATTAGCCGAACATATACATACCCTACACCTCCCTTGTGAACGAAAAATTGTGAAGCAAGGCATGTGTCAAAACAAAAGCTTGCATATCAAGCTCATATATCAACATCACCTCCGGAGCTTGCCGAATCAGCTGTGCAGTGTGTGTGCTCTTCAACATCAGTAGCCGGCGTACCTTTTCACAGTATAAGTAGCGAGCAGCGGTCTATGCGCTCTTTAGCACCAGCAGCCGAGCGAGCAATCCAAGCTGACCCTTTCTTCCTCGCCTTCGCGTCCGCCTGGCATCCCGGCGTCCATGCTCCGCGTCCGCCTGCCATCCCGGCATCCGTGCCCCGCGTCCGCCCGGCATCCCGGCGTCCGTGCTCCGCGTACGCCTGGCATCCCGGCGTCCATTCCCCGCGTCTGCCCGGCACCCTGGCGTCCGCACCCCAGCATGCCCTCGCCACTGCCGCCGCCCCCGGCGCGGCCGCGCTCCCGTTGCCTCCGCATGCGACTCCATCTCTGCCCACCTACTGCCATGGCTAACCTCAAACTCCATCGACCATCCACGGTCGACATCTCCACTCGGCACGCTCAAAAGCTCGCTTTCGCCGCCGTAAGCCCCACCACTGGGGACCGGCGGACATGGCCGCCGTCACCGCACTGCCCGCCGCGAGCACGCCATGATGTTTTGAGGCCACTAAAAATCATGGAAAAATCACGGTATGTGTATCTCACCAAAATATGACTATGCTAAAAATATCAAACCTAAAATAATAATGTTAGTAGTGTAGAGTAGCATATATTTATGTATGTAAATTAAATTTTGTAGGCTATTCTGGTCATCCAAAAATCACGAATTTTTTCTTTCGTCTTTTATTATCTTGTTTATGCATGTTTCATTTAAACACGCATTTGCATAAATGCATATCATTTATGTGCACTAGGTGATGAGCTCGTGGACGTGACATTGGAGCCGAGCCAGAAGACAGTGTATTGGTGGACAGATCCCGAAGATGGAAATGCTAACTTATTTATAATATTGTTTACCCAGGCAAGCCCCGGTGCATAACCCCTATTATTCTGCACTTTATATATGTTTGTGCATTTACGTTTTAAGGAATTGAATGAAAATCCACTTGCATATATATCCTTATCCTATGAGTCTTACTAGTATGACAGCATCGTGTAGATTGATATGCAACAGGCCTCCGGTAGAAGTCGAGTGATTGACTGTCACTCGCGAGAGATAGGAAATATATTATTGTTATTATTATCATATTACTATCACATGGAATATATATGGATAATAATTGGAGACCGGGCGGGACGGTTGTAACAGAACTGACCAATTATACGAGATTAAGTAAGAAAATCACCAGCCAAGGCAGATAATTTAGCAAACTTAAGCCCGTATAACCCGGTAGTCTGTGAAACCACGAGGGATTTCAAACCAACCAACATACAAACCAAGATCGAAGAGTTTAGCAGCCCAAGTCACATATTACATG